>CM017906.1:10015383-10103508 GCA_008369825.1 Triplophysa tibetana
TGATGTTGACAAAGGATTGCCGGGAGAACCTAGAAAAGGATGGATGCTTCATTCGCCTGTTAGCCAGAAAAATTTACCCAGCCATCTACAGAGCCAATGATTACATATACCAGAGACATGACTCTGGAGATGAGGTATATTTTTAATAATATGATTATTGTCCTTAAGACTCCTCATAAAGACTCCTTCAAATTAGCAAATGATATGTCCACCATTTTACCTGAAAGCAGCTTGTTTTTCCAAATATGTTTTTCATAGATGTACTATATCGAAAAGGGAGAAGTGGATGTGTTGTCAAACAAAACATTATCAGTGGTTGTCAAATTAAAGCTGGACAGTATTTTTGGTGGAGAAATTTGCTGCTGGGGAACCAAGAGCTGCCACACTAAGGTTCATATTGCTTTTCTTTCTCTCTTTATTTTGGTACATCAAGCATGTTTGTATATTGGGAATGATGGTTAGGCTTGAACTGTGTTTCTTATAAACACAAAAGCACTCGGAGGATGAATTTTAGGTGAGATTTAACAAAGTTAATGGGATAGTTCACCCCCCAAAAAAATTCTGTCATCGTTTTCTCACCCTCGAGTTGGTCCAAACCTGTATAAATTCATTTGTTCTGTTGAACACAGAGAAAGATATTGGAAAATGTCAGTAACCAAACAGACCTCATCCCCTATTGACTCCCATATTTATCTTGCTTTGGCAGTAAATGGGAGATGAGACCTGATGGTCTATGACATTCTTCCAAATATCTTCCTTTGTGTTTAACAGAACAAAGAAATGCATACAGGTTTTTAAACAATCTGATGGTGATTAAATGATGACAGAATTTTATTTTTTGAGTGAACTAGCCCTTTAAGTGTCTGTTTACTTTTCTGCCCTCGACTTTCTTTATAGAGCTGCAACAAACTGCGATTTATATGTTTTATCAAAGAAAAGTCTTGATGAAACATTCCAGTATTACCCAGACATCTACATGCAATTACAAAGAGCAAGTGTGATGATGAAAGAGGAGTTACACAAGGAGCATCATTACATTAAAATGTCCGGAAAGCCTAAATCTGGGGCAGAGGTTTACCTCAGACAGACTGGATGTAAGTGGTTTTTGACATTTGCTGCGTCCCAGTTCGCCTACTTATAATATGCACTAAAAGTATGAACAGTTTTTTTAATGGAAAAGTATAAACATTTTAGTTTAATAATATGCACACACTGGTGGCATAGTGGCCGTTGTTGCCTAGACAACATTGTGGCCATTTACTGTCACTCACATCATAATACAGTTCTTCTTTTCATAAAAAGGGTCATATGGCGCAAATACGTGGTGTGTTATAAGTTGCCCATGCATGTATTAGACACTTAAAACTGTAAATATTTTTTACATAATCCTTTTTGTGTCCTAACACAAGTTGCATAGCCTCACAAATCTATGTCAGTTTGTGGTATGATTCGACTAAAACCGCCCAAATGTATACGCAAGTGAGGTGGGCGTACCTGTCAGCACATTTATTTTGAAACCTGATGTTTCAAATATGGTTAGAGGAAGTTAAATCTGAACCTTAAATCGTGTATACACATTAAATTACATCTGAAATAAACTTCTAAATTTGTTTTAGCCGTGTCATATCACCCCTTTAAGGTATTTATTCATTCATTATTACGCGGCTCATTGGAATGCTTAATTCTGATTGGCCAGTCACAACATTTGCAGGTTCGTTATTCCCAGACAACATCCTCCCAAAACACAATCTAACCTGGATGCTGCAAATCATTTTGACATTTTGATAAATTAAATATGTTTTTTAATAGCATATACATAATATTTACAAATGATTCAACCAAATTGCAAGTTCACGACATTTAAAAGTAGTTTCTTATCGTAATGCCGAAAGCAAACGGCTTTTTCTCTGCTTTCGGTAAAAAATAGCGAGTAATATATTTACAAAATATGTCCAGTGGAACGTCTCTAAACTCCGCCTACTCGCAGTGTGTTGTGGGTAATATCAGCCATCAGATTGTGCATCGTTCTGCACTTCAAATTTCTACTGGAAGTAGAAGACCATCCGGGCATCTTTGGAATACTCTTTTCAACATACTACGATTTGGGACATAATAATTGTACTTTCGAATGCTATTTAGGACGGCTAGCATGCGGATTTAAAAGCCGCAATTGATTTATACTGTATTAGCCCAGTCACACACACTGTGTAGTATCTAGCCACAATGTACAGCTCACTGTAACCTTGACCAATAACGAAACAGTGCGACACAACAGTCAAATTTTCAAACCAAATGAAGAACTAAATACATAGGTTGGACACAAAGAGCATAATCTATCTCGAGTGATAAAGCAAATCTATGGAAGTCTAGAACTTCGTCAGATGAACACATGTACTGTAACGCTTGTTTTTCTTACAGATTTGAAAATGCATGGTGAGTGTATGGCTCAGGCAGAGCAAACGGCTCTGGACAGCACTTGGTGGACAGCAGTCAAAGAAATCTTTATGAATCTTTTCATCCTCTTGAGAAGAATACATAATAAAACCATTGACCCCGAGAACACTTTCCGACTGGCCTATCAGTATATTTCATGTCTCCTGATCATCGTCCTTTTCTGGGCAATAACATACATGGTGTGTATTCTACACGGTAACAATTTACAATTTACATGTTCTCATAAAAGGAGTTTGGTCTCCTCTCTCATTCTTTCCACAGCACACTGTGTCTGACGTTGACTGGTATATCTCCCTGCTAACGCTGATTATTGAATCCATTATGATGATTGAGGTAAATTTCATATGGGAAGAAGATCAGCACTGTTTTACATTCAGCTCTAGATTATTCCCGAAGCTTAGACACTTTTGCTTATTTGCCTCCTTTCGTTCAGGTCTTCCTGAAGTTTCACATGTGTTATTATGATGATAGCGGAGCATACATTTCAGACTACGAATTGACATCCCAGAGCTACTTGAAGAGCAAAGTGGGATTCGTCTTCGATGTGGTCTGCTCCCTTCCATACAGTATGCTATTTTTGCACCCAATGTTCAGCAAGGAGCCATCAACGTTCCTCTCCGTGATTGTTTATGCTCGCATGGCTCACTTACCTCGGCTTATTACACTGTTAGTGTTCATGTGGAAGGAGGAAAAATTGATAACATCCAAGTATGTGTTACTGACATTTCTTGATTGAACTTGATTTGAACTTTTAGTCATTATTATTCAGAAGTGTTCATTATTCACATCAGAATAGCAAAATATGCATTTGGTGTACAGTTGCATTAAAATAGTTTTCTTGTTTCTTTTCAGTCTGTCGTGGATCAGAATCATCAAGTACTTTGTACATGCAGTTCTCTTTGTGCACTGCGGGGCAGTGTTGTGCATTTTATTTGTTAGGATGTATGGCATGTTGTCATGGGTTGGTGCACAAGGTAAAGGATTTTTTTAAACTTTAAGAAATTTGTGTTTGATTTTCTTTGCACAACAGATTTCATATTTAATGTTGTTGCTTTGTTTCTCTTTTCAGAAATTTACTTCTTCCCTAAAATGTATGGATATGCTTCCTACTGGGTGATCCAAATCTACACAACCACGGGTTACGGTGATATAGTCGCAAAATCCTTTGGGGAAATGATCATGTGTATTATCATAATGATCATGTCAAAAATGCAAGTCGTTTTTATCATGGGACATCTCGCGTCTACGCAAACTAACAAGAGGGTTCTCCAGGAAGCCTATGAAGAAAAGCTAGAGGTAATTTAAAAACAGTTTAGTTCCTGAAAATTAAACTTGCTATTTGGGATTTTGAGAGGACAAAATGTGCGTTTACCTTCACTCCTGTTGTTCTGTACTCAACAATGACTTGACTTTTAAAGGGTACTGCACTCAAAAATTTAAATTCTGTCATCATTTATTCACCTTCGAGTTGTTATCAAGAAAGATATTTGGAAGAATGCTTGTTAACAAACAGCTTTTGTCCCCCACTGTCTACCATATGTAACCGGCGGGCAGTTTCTGTTTAAAGTAGCCAACTACGCCACCTAGGGACCTTCTCCCCAGGACATAAGCACCCAGACTATTAAGGGCGCACAAGTTCACAGTGACCCGGAAGGATGAAGAGACATGTAGAAGTCAAGTTTTAATTTATTATTCTAAAAGAATTGCCAAAACGGCACAATCACGTAAAAACAACAGATCAAATATGTATAATCATCACACAGAGCAAATTGGTTCACAGATACCCTTTAGTTACCTAGAATCAATTCTAGAGCTTAATCAGGTCCCTTTTTCACATAATCATAAAACACTGATACACAATCAAAGTAGTTACAGGTACACTCTAGTTACATCCTCTCAGTTATACAATGCAATCAAATCATATACATAGTCATGAAACAATCAGTTACAGATACCTTTTAGTCACTCGCAGTCAATGGCGAGATGATCAATGTTCCCCATAGCAAGCCCAGTCTGTAGCGGACGGAAGACAACGGCCGAAGAAGGTTGCTCATATAGTTAAGGTGAAACCACACACTCCACGGTGCCTCACCCAATCAAATTAATAAACACAGGTGTATGTCACGGAACTTCAATCACGGCAAAAGAAGGAATAAGACCCCATACCATATGTCCAGCTTCTTACACGGGCCGCGGCACTAATTGCGCTACTGTCCTGAGCCGCTTGTAGAACAGGAAAATATATTAGATCTCGTGAACATTGCATAATCCAAAGGAAGCGGAACGATGAGGAAAACCAGCATATAACACTTCGGATGGCATCAGTAAAACAAAATCAACGCAACCCAATATACAGCAAAACAACAGAAACAAAACGTAACTAAAACAAATCAAAATAGAACAAAACAGCAGCGCAGTGTGGGTCCGCACGGCTCCCAACAAACCGCCTTAAGATCTGTAACAAGGACACGCCTCTGGCGACTGCATTGAGCAAACCTATGGACACGGCCGTTTGGTGTTAGGACCTCCCACTGCAAAACATAACAAAAGAAGATCACGAATAGCTAACGCAACCCATGCCAAACAAGAAAACATCTCCTACCTAGGTAGTTCAAGATAAGCAGACAATGACCCGCACTTCACGAATCCCCCGAACGCAATCTCGACCATCCGCTGCTGGCTCGGAACAGCTATCGTTTCCCAATGGCGCATGCATTACGCTTTTATCATCACGCTGATTGCAATAATTAGTAACCAGCTGGTCGCTTACGTGCCTCGGCCTTAGGCCACCCATTCGCGCCTCCTAGCGGAAGTATCCATAACCAACAGACCACATCCTGCTACACATAGTAGGAAGAATACAATGGTAGTCAAAAGTACTCCAGGGCTGTTTTTTATTCTTCAAAATGTCTTCCAAATTTATAAAGATTTTTAACAACTCGAAGGCGAGTAAATGATGACGAAATTTGAATTTTTGGGTGAAGTAACACTTTAAATAAGCATGATATCTGTTTTAGACTATTAAGACATACATGAAGCAGGAGAGAATCCCAACCAAGATACAAAAGCGTGTGATGGAGTTCTATAGTTATCGATGGAATCGCACCAGCGGGACAGACGCTGAAGACTTGTTCAAAGACATTCACACCTGTTTGAAAACAGAGATTTTGTCAAGGTAGATAAACGTAGCTCAAAAGCGTGTCCTGTTTTATTTTCAACAAGTTGAAATGCCCATAGATATACCTGTGATTATGTCAGTTTCAGCCACATTGAGCATTTTTCTGTACTTACAAAATATGTGAATGCTTTTGAATGCTTAGTGTGTAATAATCTCTCATTTTGCTCGTCTGCAATCCCTGTGGAAACACTGTGTAGCATCTGTGAAAATACTTTGAGAAACGATCAGCTGTTCATCGAATACCCCAGTCCATTTCTAAGAGACCTTTGCACACGTATGATCATCAGATGTTTTCCTATTGGTGAGCAGCATTTTATGGATATATCAATTCAATGGCATTCTCTTTATTTGTGGGAGCAACTGAAAACATTTCTCGTTTCAGGGGAATTCATTTACAGAAAGGGAGACGTTGGCACTGGGATGTATTTATTATTAATTGGCGACGTGAAGATATGCGAAGACTCAAGAGGATCAAAGATCAGTCGGCGTCTCTGTGCGGGAAAATCTTTTGGGCATGAGTTTTTAATGAAACGCACCCTCTTCAAAGACACTGCCATAGCAGAAAACTATGTAGATGTCGCCATACTGTCCAAAGAATCGTTTGAAGCTGTGGGATTGTTATATCCAAGCATTATGAGGAAGCTCTTAAAGGAAGCCTCTAGTCTTTGAACGGTCTAGTACAGTTGTAAAGCACATTTATAGTGGCCGGTAGTTGCTTAGTGACTATATAGAAAGTGATGATTATTGAATTCGATGGAAAATACTTTTTACACACAGTAGTTTAGTAGTTTAAGATGTATTAGTTGAGCTTAAAATTGGTTAAATAGATAACTTCATTGTTCATTGTTCATTTATTATTTATTGTTATGTATTGTTACTCTGACTTCAAAGTGTTTATAGATACATGTTTATGTTTTGTACTGTCCTGTAATTGAAATGTTTAATAAACCACATTCTTCCTTGCAGACATGTGCAGTATTGTGCTGCTGAATAGAGGGTGAAATACTCCCTTGGATTGATTGAAAATAGTTTATCAATTAAACGTTGCTTTGTGCTGATAATTGATCTAATAAAATACTCTTGACCCTAGAACGCGTTTGAAACGTTGACAAGGTATTGAGGTGTGTGCTAGTTTGAATAGAATTAAATTTTGTTTGAATGAAAGTATTTTAAATGGTAGTTGGCACAGAGGACTGCAAGAGAAAGGAAACATGTACATGAGTTAAGAAAAAGTTCACAACAAAATGAAACAAAATGTCTTTCATCATTTACACATCCTTAGAACGTTCATTCTTAAATTGAACACAAACAGTTATATATATATATTTTTGCACAGAGTAACATATTCATAACATAATGCCGAGGGTCTGCATGAATTATCACATAAGAATAGAATACAATTCTTATTATCAGAGAAAAAAAGATGAAACAGCTTTTTTATTTGTACTATAGAAAATAGCATGAAGATAATTTTAAATGTCCAATTCACATATTGTTCAATAAGAAAGTTTTTTATACCAGTGGCGTGGTTCTGTAGTCCACTAGCTTTGTTATCACGGTGTTGTCCCCCAAGCGAACAGCCTCCTTCATTGCTGTCCACCCATTGTAGTCAGTGGTGTCCATGTCCACCCCTGAGAGAAACCACGCATGCAATAGCGCATGATCTCTCTTTCGTACTGTTCTGTAGAGGGCCGGGTGAAACAAAACTATTTGAGACTCACAGAATTGCATGTGCTATAGAAAATGTGTGCAATTTGGGTAAAAATGCTTGTTGCTTATATACATATGTTAGTGAAAAATTGAAAGAATTGACTAAATTAGTGCTTACTGGATCATTTCCATGGCAATTCTCACTGGGTGTAGGTTCACAGTGAACCCTTTCAACTGCAGAAGCTGTAAAATGCCTACAAGACAAAGTAGTCTGATAAATCCGGGAGCATGTCATAGAAGAACTATTTTTATCAATTTAACTTTTTATCTCCATAAACCTGTTCAGGTTACCAGTCCATCACAGTTACATATATGGGCAATTGAGCATCTCTAATTCAACATGGCAATAAATGAATGAATGGCTAGTGAATGTCTATTCAGCTATATAAAAAAACTTCTTGGGCTGGTTTCCCAGACAGGGATTATTTTAACCTTGACTATGGGCCTTAGTTAATTAAGGAAGTTTTTACAAACATGTCTTAAAAAAACATGACTTGTGTGCATTTAAAAAAAAAAAAAATTATTTTAACACATGTCAGTGCAATTTAAGTTTAGATGGCTCTATACATTTTTTTTAAGTCTAGTCTTAAGCCCTGTCCGGGAAACCGCCCCATTGAATTTACGGCATGTTTCAATTCCAAAAAGGCTTTTATTTACCTGTTCTTAATAGCCAAGTACATTGCGCATTTTCCACAGCTGTTCAGCGACTCAGGTGAAGCCCCTTTTCCCAGCAGGAACCTGGCCATGTCCACATTGCCCAATTCACAGGCTGTATGGAGAGGTGTATGTCCATTATAGTCCCCTGAATTGACATCCACCTTCAAATGAAGGTCAAAAATGTAGAAAAAAAGGCAAAATGTTGCCAACTATAAATTTCACAATTTGCTGTGTTGGTTCAGGCATATTCTTACATGAAAAATTGTAACAATGAGTTTGATTACGTGTTCTAGGAGGACTAGAAGAGAGTTGAAATCATTGCTTTTAACAGCACCAGATGCAAGCGAAGGAAGGGTTCTTGCAATCAAGTGTGACTTCACCTGAGAAATAGATGGTTTAATAAAATTAACGGACAACCAAAGTGCTGATCTAACTCTCAAAATGAATTCACAAACACAACTTTAAATGTGTAAGGCAATAAAACAATGTATAGTGTTTACATAAAAAATGTGAATGTAAAGCACAGCTGACACGGCTCACAACAAAACATACATTCTGGTTTCTGACAAAAACCCATTTGAGTTCCATCACTTCCTCCAACATTTCCAGGGGGGGTCCGTCAAACGACACTCTACTGAGGTCTATCCTCATAGCATCTGGTGTCTGCATTATAAAACTGTGAAGTGGACGGAAAAGAAGAATAAACTCAAGAAACAAAAACACAAATTTGAATGAAAGAAATGTTCCCTTTAAATTCATTCTTAAAACGTTTCAAGCCCGGGTGATGATCGGGGGCCTATTGTATCGCTAAACAGTCTCAACAACTATTCTCACGGACTAGCAATTAGTTAGGACTAATCAGTCTTGTGTTTCATATTTCAATGAGACCAATCTGCATTTTTATTTAACTGACTTGAAGAAGTTATGACCAGTCTTGAAGAAAAAAACAGTAGTCAAGCAGCTTATGCAACTGGCAGCAGATCAGATGTCTATCTTAGATCAGATGTCTATCTTTTTTTTTGACGATTATAGCACCTCACACTTCACGAACAATTGACCATCGTAATCCAGCCTGTATCGTAAACAGAAAGCTTCAAGGTTAAATCTTAATTGGCTATAAAACAAACAGCTTAATCTACAAAATGGAACAAACTTTGAAATCAGCAGAAACTCATCTACAATACAGGATGCGAACTGTTGTGTCAGTAATGATGACGGCTAACCTGCTGCGAATTCACGTAGAACAGAAGCTTTTGAATGTTTATAGTCCGTGCGGTCATTGCCGGGGTAACCTGCCTCTCAACGTAATCGCCTTTTTTTCACAACAAGATATCGCGATAACAACGGCTTCTTCTTTTAGAGATTTATGGTGGTTTGCACACAACTATTTGGTTCATTCTCTTCACATAGTGGGCTGGAGTGTGGAAAGGTGATGGATAGCTAAACGGAGAGTATAAGATTGCTTCATCTTGTTAAAAACACATCTTTATAACGCGATTGGAAAAGAGATCGCAAATATTGTTATTGGAGGTAATCATATAATGGATAGAAAATGTAACAATTTTCCTATTAGAAAGTGTCTCATCCAAAATTTTAGTTTTTGTCCAAATGCACATGTGAAACGGAAGCCCATTTTTTCACATCTCTTCTATTGACAAAATATGGTGAGAATGTAATAGTTTAACAATAATGTATAATTGCCCAATAAGGTAAAGAAAATTAATTTTAAATGTCAAAGATGATCCAATGATTATTGTCTTGGACTTTAAAACTGGATATTCCTGCTTAAAGCTAAGATAATATCTATAATATCTTTTAAGTTTTTATTTTTGCATACATTTCAAGCTGTGAGTCACTTGCCACAAACACTAAAAACAAGAAAGGTTTAAAAACATCTCCTGTAACAATAGAAATACTGGATAGATTGTGATCTTGTATTACCTGTTAATGAGTTCAGTTAGACTACGGCAAGCCTAAAGAAAAAAATTATATAAGAAAATATATAACCCAATATATAACCCATGACAGCTGACTTATGTTTCCATGCAAACCTTGTGAAACTGCACAATATGGTCCATTGGCTCTCTGATGCTTATCTTGGTAGATTTATTCCTACCACCAGCTGAAGGTGGCAAAAGGTAGGCCAGGAGTAAAATAGAGGACATGTAACTGTCCCATCCTGCTAAAAATAAAACATGTGGATTAACAGAAATTCGCTTATTGTGAGTAGCAGACAAATATAAACATCATCTTTAAAGAAAACCTTACCTTGCCAATCGGAATCCTCGTCTTGTCTGTTACCCCTGCCATCTGAAAGCAGGCTGTTCAGATGCAAGGTCAAAGTAAGCGGTCTTGCTTCAAGAAGTCTGGAGGCTGTTTCTGTTCCAAATTGGATGTCAAAATCTTGTAGTATCTGCAACAAATATGAATTCACATTACTAAACAATACAGATCCTAGACACCACAGTTTTTCACATGAGCTAAATTTTCTCCTCTCGTTGTACTCATCAACTGTATCTTACCAATCCCTTAGTGTCGAGAAATCTAGGAAAAACTGAAAGCACTGTATTGGACTTCGATGCATCATGAATAAGGAGCTGTCTGTGCTTGAATGTTGCTTTCATCTTGTCAAGAATCAGGTCCTTTTCTGCACGATGATTCATGAAAGATATCGCTTCTTTGGATTGCTCACCCGCCAACAGTGTTACAATTCCCAAAGCACAACAAGTCTTTGTTTCTTTAGAACAGTGGTCGCGGAGTGGGGTGCGGGGGGTCGCGAGATGATTTACAGAAACATAATTATTTTTTGTTAAAAAATGTTCTAATGATGCGAGTATAAATTTAGGATAATTAAAATAAGCTGGAAATAAAACTTTGTTTGCTCCGATTAATTATGACAGTGTGACGGCGTCAATCACAATTTACAGCACAACAACATGCGCTAGCTATCTAGATGCACATTTGGTGTTTTGCTAAACAGCGATCGGTCTAATTTGAGATCTAAACTTGATAAAAAATGAAACGGTGGTTATTATCATCAAAAGAAAACGAGAAGGGAGCAGAGATGCCTGCTGATGCGAGAGCGGGATCAACAGAAAATACAGAGCCGCCAGGACTACCCTCCACCTCTGGAAGGGCAGCCCACCAAACCCGTGCCCCGCAAACGGACCATCCCTCCTCGAAAGCCAGAAAATATAGAAAAGAATACATAAACTATGGTTTCACGTGCATTGTTATAATTCAGGTACAGCACCCTAAATGCGCTGTGTGCTCCGAAATCCTCGCACATGAGAGTCTGAAGCCCGTGAAAATGCACACCTGAACAGCAAATTGCACTTTGGCTCAACGTATTTATGCACAAAACATTCTCCACGCTGACTTACATTAAGAATAAACACAGGTCACGGCTTAACGTGGAAGATGATCTGGGGGTGGCGATCTCCATAAATTGAACCTAGAGTGGATCTGCTTTGCTCCGCGCACAGCGCCCGTCCATCACATTAGGCGTTTTTTCTGAATACAAAGTTAGTGTTGTATGCGTGTTACAGGCAGCTTGTTCGTATTCTGGCTGTATGCATTTCACAGTTATGGGATGTATTTGTTTTTGTCCATAATTTGTTAATAAAATCGCCTGGCTTAGAGATTGTGTTCCTTTTTGTTTTAGCTCTGTCATTATGTAACCAAATCGCAAATCCTTACAAGCTGTCGGAGGAAAACACAGAGAGGAGAAAGGAGAGGGGGGGGGGTCGCAGGTCGTCAGCAGTCTAATATTGGGGGTCGTGGTCTGAAAAGTTTGGGAACCCCTGCTTTAGAATGGACATGGCTTTGAAAAGAACAATACCAGTAATCAAATATGAATTGATCTACTAAGTATGATTTATGAAACTGTGCTTACCCTTCTTTGTCAGTAATGTGCGCAACAACAATATTAACCAAGTGTTGCCTGGTTGAGTCTGTGAGTTTTCCATGATCTCTATATTCAGCCAAAATCGCAGGTCCTCCTGCCTTTTCCTCTAAAATGTCTCTTACAAACTATAATGACAAACATTGTGTTCTGCATTGTGTTCATAATATAACAAAGTCAATAACTGCTTGACCATCCAGCTGGTAAATTTTCACCAGTTTTGCCTCAACTCCACCAAAACAAGGTCTCTTGGAGCTTGGTCGAGCACTGTCATCAGTCTCAGACGACACTGAAAGAGTGTCAGTTTGTGAGCTACAGGAAGAATCAAGGACTGCGCATTCTGGAAGCAAAATACAGTGAGGAAAATAAGTATTTGAACACCTGAGAAAATCAATGTTAATATTTGGTACAGTAGCCTTTGTTTGCAATTACAGAGGTCAAACGTTTCCTGTAGTTTTTCACCAGGTTTGCACACACTGCAGGAGGGATTTTGGCCCACTCCTCCACACAGATCTTCTCTAGATCAGTCAGGTTTCTAGCCTGTCGCTGAGAAACACGGAGTTTGAGCTCCCTCCAAAGATTCTCTATTGGGTTTAGGTCTGGAGACTGGCTAGGCCACGCCAGAACCTTGATATGCTTATTACAGAGCCACTCTTTGGTTATCCTGGCTGTGTGCTTCGGGTCATTGTCATGCTGGAAGACCCAGGCTCGACCCATCTTCAATGCTCTAACTGAGGGAAGGAGGTTGTTCCACAAAATTTAGCAATACACGGCCCCGGTCACACTCTCCTTAATAGAGTGCAGTCGCCTTGTCCCATGTGCAGAAAAACACCCCCAAAGCATGATGCTACCACCCCCATGCTTCACAGTAGGGATGGTGTTCTTGGGATGGTACTCATCATTCTTCTTCCTCCAAACACGTTTAGTGGAATTATGACCAAAAAGTTCTATTTTGGTCTCATCTGACCACATGACTTTCTCCCATGACTCCTCTGGATCATCCAAATGGTCATTGGCAAACTTAAGACGGGCCTGGATATGTGCTGGTTTAGGCAGGGGAACCTTTTGTGCCATTCATGATTTCAAACCATGACGTCTTAGTGTATTGCCAACAGTAACCTTGGAAACGGTGGTCCCAGCTCTTTTCAGGTCATTGACCAGCTCCTCCCGTTGTAGTTCTGGGCTGATTTCTCACCTTTCTTAGGATCATTGAGACCCCACGAGGTGAGATCTTGCACGGAGCCCCAGTCCGAGGGAGATTGACAGTCATGTTTAGCTTCTTCCATTTTCTAATGATTGCTCCAACAGTGGACCTTTTTTCACCAAGCTGCTTGGCAATTTCCCCGTAGCCCTTTCCAGCCTTGTGGAGGTGTACAATTTTGTCTCTAGTGCTCTTTGGTCTTGGCCATGTTAGTAGTTGGATTCTTACTGATTGTATGGGGTGGACAGGTGTCTTTATGCAGCTAACGACCTCAAACAGATGCATCTAATTTAGGATAATAAATGGAGTGGAGGTGGACATTTTAAAAGCAGACTAACAGGTCTTTGAGGGTCAGAATTCTAGCTGATAGACAGGTGTTCAAATACTTATTTGCAGATGTATCATACAAATAAATAGTTAAAAAATCATACATTGTGATTTCTGGATTTTTTTAGATTATGTCTCTCACAGTGGACATGCACCTACGATGACAATTTCAGACCCCTCCATGATTTCTAAGTGGGAGAACATGCAAAATTATTTTCCAAACTGTAAATAGAAACTTTAAACATATATACAAAAATGTTATCAATTAAATGCTACGTATTTTCTATGTATTTTTTTTAATGTGGACTGCTTCCTGGAAAAATTGATTTCCTTAAACAGATTTGCATGTTCATATATCACAGACACCTGCCTGAATCTTTGTCAACAACTCTCCATAGGATATCATGTGATCTCTCCTCCAGCAAGTCGGCGAACACATCTCCATCCACCTCCACACCAGTGTCGTCTTGTAATATAATATCTTTGTCACTTATTGAAAATTTCTTCTTAACTATGATTAAAATGAGACAGAGATGTTTCTCATCAAAACTCAACACAGCAACTGATAGCACGCAAACAGCATCAATAACCAAGAGTATAAGAATTTTATTTACTTTAAATTACATACCTTGAGTAATTAAACTGGTGTAATCTGCTCCATCTACTTTTATTAGTTTCTTCTTACCTCCGTATAGTACGGTGAACAGACCTTGATATGTCTTAGGTTTAAATCAAGGGGGTAAGTATGATTTTGACATTGGTGGAGACATAAAAGTGGTCTGTAGAGCCACATTGTCACTAAAGTTTAGCGCTGTTTACTTTACTAATTTAAACAATATAAAAATGTAACAATGCTTCAAAAAGTTTGAAACTGTTTTTCATTGTTGTTACTTACATAGTTACACTGTCTATTGCTGTCAGCAGGATCAGTTTCCTTAGAAATACAACAATTATAAAGCGACGTGGGCTAGAGAGGCGGGACTCAAGAAAGCTAAAGCCAATCCTATTGGCGACGTGTGCTACGGAGGCGGGACTAATTGCAGAGAACCAATAACCATTTGTGTACATGAACCGCGCTATTTTTACGGTTGATAAAGATTTTTAATTTCAATAAAGTGGATACTGTTGAAATACATTTTGAATAAATATTTAAAAAATCTAACTTAAACTAATGTATTCTGCGTGAAACACATATCTGTTATAATACCAAGAGACGGCGCGTTTTTGACCAAATACATGAAAAGGGCTGCACGTTTCTACCCACAGGCATAGTTTATTTATATATTTATTACCATTACAAAACTCCCCTTGCGAAAATTGTACAATTAAACCCGTATCAACGTATAAATATTTCGCAAATCTTTGCAACCAATGGTAGCCTATGCATGAAGTAATCATGCATTCACAACATAACGTTAGTTTAACAAAAATAATAACATGCATTATAATCCACGTTAGGCAAGGTAATAAATCCACGCGTGCAGATTCACTATGCTTACCTGTTTGCATAACGTTGAAAGAGCTTATATTATGCGGATGCATCAATTTGTAAGCGCCGCTTTGTTGGCTATAGGGACGTGACTCGTGTCTTTTCAAACAAATATCGCAAAAAAGGAACCGCGTTGTTACTTTAATACATTTACAAAACAATCAGTATGAGAATAAAAGTGTAGTATTCAAAGTGCATGGGGTTGATAGACAAATACAACGTCATTACTTAACCTCTAATTGTCTTTCGTAAAGGTACGCAATGTGTAAAATCACTAATGTAATACTAATGCATTTGCAACATATAGTTTATCAAAAAATAATGAAATACGCGTAACTTTTTATATTATGTAATGTTTGAAGCTAATCCACGTGTTAATTCATTTAGGCTAACCTTCTGCACGTGATGCTCAGAATCCATGCAGCTTCTTCTTTACAAAAACCTTTAAAACAAACGTTTTTGTTTTAATAAACATAATTACACACCATATATTCTATTTTGTTTATCAGACAATTTATTAAAAGATTATCCGCACGTAGCTACCTTTGAACTGCGGACTCTTCTCCATGTGGTTTTCCAATTGAAGAGCCGCTGAGGATTGTGGGAAATGCACTGCTTACAGAGTTAAAAGTTTTATTCTGCAAAATAACTTAAAATTTTAAATAAAAATTTAAGATGCAGTTTTACACTTGAATATTCAAATGTACTCCGGGTTTAACACTGGGCAACACCAAGAAATGTACTCCATAAATTTAAATCCAGTGAATTTGCTGTGTGGACAGATTGTGATGTTGTATTACCTGGAAAATGTCCAATGTATACTGTGTGTAACAACATTGTTTGATTTTTTTTCCTTTGATTATGTATATTGATGTAGGCGGATCTGTTATTGACATAAAGCCAGTTGACTTTCAGCACTTTGTCCGGCCTATCCAGGAACTCCTTTTCACGGACCACAATTCTACTGAGGTTTATCTTCAAGGTGTATATCATCTAATGTTAGTGTCTGCATTATAAAAACTGTGACGTGAACAGAAAACAAGCTTACACTCAAGAAACAAACAAATTGTGAAATAAATATGTCTTCCCTTGACATACATTGCATAAACTTTTCAAGCCCGGAGGATCAGATCAGATTTTATGTACGTTTTTTTGAATGTTTTTAACATTTAGATCTACAAATATATATTGTAGTCATATATTGTCCTGCGTTGTCACAAACATTTTTCTTTTAGTCATTTTCAGTAGTTTTGGATGAATGCAGCACACGACCAATTGTCCATCGTAATGTAGCCTGCATTGTGAACAGAGAGCTCACGTTCTGTGTGAGGTAAACTATAGATTGGCTGTAAAAACAAAAAACTTAACCTAACTAACCTGATGAAATAAACCTTTAATCCAGTTAAGAAACATGTCTTATAAACATGATGCAAACTGTTGTCAAGGTAGAAATTACTGCTAAACAACTGCGAATTTAGGAGGAACAGAAGCCAATGACTGTTTTTCTGGTGTTGTTGTTGCTTTTATTAATGCCATAAAGTGAATACAAAGAGAAACATTAACATGATATAAGACAGATTCTGATTACTTGTAACAAAAGAGAGAGAGAGAGAAAAAGAAAAGAAATGATTAAAGAAAAGGGTTAATCATATTTACTCGTAATTTTAAAAGCTCTGATTTCTTTTCTAGTTGTACAATTTTGTGAAATATTACAATAAACATCAAGTTCGTTTTGGAAATGAGAAAATGTTTGTTTGGACTCAGATCATATCATTTTAAGAATGTGTAATTTTCCAAGTAAAATTAACAATTGTTTAAGACATATTCCATCTTTATCCAATCCTTGATCATTAAAGTACAGCAATATGTCCAATCCCGCCAGCTGTAAAGCACTGTTTAACTCTTCATAATAAACCGTTCCACATCAACCCAAAACAATTTTGTGTGAATGCAATGGAAAAATAAATGGTTTCTTTTTCAATATGACAAAACGACAAGAGTAGTCAATATTCAGTTTAAATCTTTCCAGCACATGTTTAGCTGTATACATCCAATGCATTATTTTAATGGACACTTCTTTAACTTTATTATCAATAAAAAACAATCCACTGTTCGCCAAGCTTTACACCAATTCAAGTCTCCAAACACTGGAGTCCAAAAGAAACGATCATGACGAATTCCATGTAAGGGGACCTGCTGTGTATGTAGATAGAAAAAGCTCATTCTATGACAATAAAATCATAATGCTTCATTATGTAAGGTCTTTATAAACCTCTGAAGACATAGTTATGTATATTATAATGCATTCCGGTCAATAGATCCTCCACAAACTACACACTGGACCTTTAAATGACATTGCTTATCCTTTTTAATGCAAAAGACATAAATGCTACAAAGATGCAGGTGTTTTCAGTTAGAGGAATAAATGAAGAGATAACAAAAGTAGTTTGTGTATTACCAAGTTCGACTTTAAATTCTATTCAAGTGTAAATGTGGAATGTTGTGTTAACGTAACTTTCACAACATACTGTGTTACAGGAACAGTTGGAGATTGGAAGAACTCAGTTTACAAATTTTCACAATCAAAATATTTAATAGTTTTATGCTCAGTATTCTCTAGCATTACATGCTGTGTTAGCTTTAAAACGTCGACTCTTCCTGTCTTGTGCTGAAGAAACCGTTACATCTGTTGCCATGGTGTTGTGAGAGGTGCTCAAGCTCATAAATTTATAAAAAGATGTAATACAAATTTCGTGGCATATGAACCCACCTAACTGATTTATTAGTGTATACAATGCATTTTGTGTAATCATGTTTTATCATCAGCCTATAATTTTACAAAAAAATACAAAATTTTATCACGGCTGTTTTTTACAACAACAAATACCCCAAACCTACCGTTAAATCATTAGTGGTTTGCTTCTGAGGGTATTTATTTTTACATTTGGTAAAAAACATTAGTTGCCAACTTCATGCAACCTTAAGGCTACCTAAAAATTAAAGGAAGGCCTTTAACTAAAGCAATGGATTACAATATTCTTATTCAAATGTCTAAGTGTGGCATATACACAACTAAAGTTCACAGAAAATTAGAAACACATAGCCTGTGACGAAGCCATACTTTTTCTTCCAAAGATTCCAAGCTTTACTACACTCAAAAAATGTCTTAATATTAACAAGCTGTTCCTGTCATGCTATTTAATAGACCTGGTATAAGCTGGACAATGTATTTATCAATGAATTAATTATTGACTGGGTGAAGGTGAGGTCGGACTTCATTGTTTCTCAGTTGTTTTTATTCATAATAAGACATGCAAACTTCTCTTCGAAGACTTCTTCAGAAGCCGATGTACTGTTAACTTGTAGCAACCCCCGATCATAACTTTAGGTTGGGCAGGTGTATGTATTTTGTGTTATATTGTAAACTTATTAGTAGCCAAAGTTTTTTTAGATCTTTTTGCAAATGTTAGGTGTAATTACGCATCTGCGTGTTTTAACCTGAGGGTGGGGATGTAATATTAATCGACAGACTCTCCGTTTTGTTACAATGAAATTCTTAATTTTGTGTGTGTTGTGATTGAATGATAAATCAATTTAACAGAGGGGGAGTAGCAGCCATACGGCTAACAAAAAAATATTTCATAGACTATTTCTGACACTTCTGGCTTGTCCGGGCAACATTTTTGCTTACAATTATTTGGATTTATATTAAATATTTTCATCAAAAAATAGTGGATTAAGTTCTAGTTATAAAAAATGCATTATTAGGATTATTTATGTATTTGTCAATTCAGATGAAACTTCTGAAAAAATGTCATGGCCACACCCAATAAGCCAAGTGAAAATTATGGTAAAATTGTAATAAAGAAATCGTCCACTTAGTCAAATAGCATCAGATTTTATAATAGAGCCAGAAATCAAACACAATGACTTCATATGATCTTTTGGTGGTAGTTTATTGGTCTAAACAGTTTCAGATGAATCGCCACATCACAACTTTTTCTGATAGTCAAATCATTCAGTGTTGACTGCTTTTCGTGTTGTTCTATTTAAAGTTATCTGTGGAGCAGATAGGGCCTGAAAATGACTCCAACCCACAACTATTTTCCCCAACAACCTGCTCTAATTGAAGGCAATAGTTATTTTTCACTTTATAAAAGAATGCGAGTTTGAACATGTGTCAAGTCTACCACATAAGCACATGCCAACAGAAACCTGACGAACATACACCAAAAAATAAAAAATGCAAAATCAACAACAATGTAAAAAACAAACCCATTTTAACTTAATCAATGGTGTGTTAATTGTGTTTTACATTGCTCCGATGAGAAAGTAATAACACTTTGTTATATAGAATCAGTCAACGCCAAATTGTAGCCTATACATTGAAGTTAACAAAATAACATTTATACATATACAAGTATACAAGATCAGAAATTCCAAAAGTTTTTGTTAAGATGAAAAAAAACATTGCTAGGACCCGAGATATGGCTAAACCATACACTAAGCAGAACATTTAAATGCATCCAAGTTAATTACATTTGCACGTCATTTTGAGAAAAGTACAAAGAAACACAAGAGGCAAAAACATTTAAAATAACTTCAGGGACAGTTCAACCAAAAATGAAATTGCCATTTACACACCCTCATGTCATTTCAAAGCTGTATAAATTACATTGTTCTGTTGAACACAAAGAAAGATATTTGGACGAATGTTAGCACTATCCCTTCAGGAACTGTGGATGATGCCCAGAACTGAAAATTGCTAACATTCTTTGCTAACAATCTCCTAATGCTTATTTGAAACCCCAGCATATTTTAGAGAGTGTTATGCAATATTATTAGAATACACTGTATATTTCCATATGCATTAATCACAGATAAGATCTCTTTCCTATATCAGGTGTTTCTCTATCAGAATAAATGGAAAGTCTTCTGTGAGATGAAAATCTCACAAATTTCTCCATTAGAGTTTCAGAACATTTCTCATCAAATCGTTCCAAATCCAGTTCTATTTTTATGATATTATTTTTATTTTGTCTTTATGAGAAATTTTGCATAAACATCTTAGACTTGATACTCAAATACACATAACACAACTGTGAACTCCAACAAACCTTTAGAGCTATGAAAGAGCAACTTTCATTTTCAAAGAGTTAAGTTGTTAAAGCCCTCTGATAACCTTTGATAACATGCACAGCATCTCGTGCCTTACCGCTTTGCACAATATTTGGCAACTGTTATTTACCATTTGAAACAGTCACAGAGAAACTGCTACTTTTAATTCAAATCCATTTCCTCAATCCCTTTTTGCCGTGTTAAAGAGAACAGAACATTCATTTGCATCGTGAGAAATATGGACATGTTGCAATGAAGCACAGGTCAGCTTGAAGAATTGCTTAAGAAATGAATCTTATAAGCAAATATATATTGTACGGATGCACATTATGTTCTTCCGGCCTTATTGCATTCTTTCAAGAATGCCACAGGCGGTTTGCCAGCTCAAACAAGAGTCAACAAGAATGCAAAGCAGCACTTGTGCTCAAGGAAATGTAACAAGATCATTAAACAAATGTTTGGAAAAAACTTATGATATTTTGCTAGTAAAGAAGGAAGGTTACTATAGAAACTTAAAGCTGAAAAGTGTAACGAATAATACAATTAAGGAATAAAAGATTTGCTTCAAATGTCCGGTGTATCACGTTCACAATTGTTGCCAATATCATATACAATATACATATATATATATATATATATATTTTAAAGTTTGATACATCTGAGATCCGTTCCCTCGATGTCGATGTCCACACGATGTCCAATCGATGTCCACTTTTTTAGCAGTTTTTTTATATATTAATGTCATATGTTATAAGTTATATGCTGATCATTTTTCCCACAATTTTGTCTCTAAATAGTTGACATTGAAATTTTGAGAAACCAATTTAATCCAATTAAAGAGAAGCAAGCAGGAAGACTCTTACCCCGAAGATTTATGTGAAGTCACAATGCACCTGTTGTTCAGATCCTGAACGTTTCTTTTGAAGTGTCATTTATCACTGCTGAAGAAAGGTGTTGCCAAATAAGAAACAGGTTGCGATGAGGTTACTCCTCAAGTGAATTATGGGGATTGGTTCGCACAGAAGTCATTCATTGCACACAATAATTCAGCATTATGGAAAAGTGTAAATACTGAAAAGAGAATTGTACATGGTTATGTGGAGGCGAGGAAAATTGTCCAATTTATTTACGTATGATCTATTTGAAAAACTGTTTTCGCCTAATTTCTATTGATATTTCTGTTTTAGAACATAACACTTCTCATTAATACTCTCATTCTTTAACATTACTCAATGAATTTGTTAATGTAAGGCAAGAATGAGCAATTACATCTTTACAGCGTTTTTATCTTCATAAGTTAATACAATACAGTTGTTTATTGCTTGTTTGTGTTATTTCTTTTTGCATAAACTGATACAACCTTAGAATCAATATCTTTACAGAATCACCTCAGTGGTGCCGAGTCTGGTCAAAACGTTGACTGTGTTTGACATATTTAGGACATTGTCTTTACGTCCTCACCATTCCTAAAGTCCGGTGAGACAGGAATAACAGCTACGGCACATTACAGTACAGGTGGCTCATTTAAAAATACATAGATAGATAATGCACCTGATGCACCTTTCAACAGCAGATTGTTTTAAGTTGTTCTTTAAACTTAATTAAATTCCATCTGCTAAATACACATTGGGGACTTCTTATGAATTCCAAATGTTTGCCTTTATCATCTTTAATCAAAAATGTATGAACACACTGAACTTCCTGACATTTATGTAATTCAACCCTGCCCCTCCCACAGTTTGACATTCAGAGACCACTTTTCATCCAATGGAGAGACTTCATCTTACATACCACATTTTATTCATTCGATTTACTAGAAATATCTCAGGTTAAAAAATTGAATACTATATTCCACAATCTAAAGTACAGAAAGCAGACACTGTCGATTTACATAACATTTTGTTGAATAAATAGTTTAGGTATTTAGACTGTAAACTGCAGACATGAAGTGCACTACAAACCAAAAAATGTGTTTTGACACTTCGACTCAATCGTAGCTGTTGCTTTCCTTATGCAGTATAAACATAAGCAAACACCTCACAGTAACAAAACTCTTAAAACTATCAAAATGTATTCAATGAATTGTATAGATCATAATATGAGTGCAGTTGTGTTCTGAATAGGGTATAAAAACAGAAGTAGAATAGAACAAGAAGGACCATCTTCTTTATTTTTTTAAAGCAAAGCCATTTAAAAATAGCAATATTGAAACAAAATGGTTCTGTTAAGAAATATCATGATAATTAACATTGTAAAAGACAAACACATACATAAAATCCATTCTTTCGCGTTTATCCATATAAATTAGCAAATAACAATCCAAAAACATTTGAATTACAATAAAGGCATAATATTACTTTTTATATATACAATTGCTAAAAAAAAACAAGTCTGAGAACGCCTTAAGATATTCTGGTAACAGTCTTGTGAGTTTCTGTCTAATGCGTGCCAAAATATTAGCACACGTTAACAATTATTTTACAAAACTACAACATCACTAAGCATTATTACATGTCTTTATACAAATGAATAAATAATGTATTTACATTGCAGGAATTACGTCTAACAATCTCAAGATTCTCATTTTACTGTTAATGCCTCTTCCAGCGTATCGATATGAAACCAAGGGAATTTTTGCCACCTCAAAAAAGACTCTGTCGACACACACACACACAAAGACAAAAGGATCATGAATTTAAGCGGATATAAACCATTTGAAAATTAAACCTAATGCTTTGTAATATGACCTTAGTGATTTGTCTAGAATTACCTGTGAGAGTATTTGTTGTCAACAGCTTTAAGTTTGTCATGTGAAGGGCTTGCCAGCATTGCATACAACCTCCTGACCAAACAACTCAAGTCAGTTGATGCATAGCCGGTATGATACTGCAAAATTGAAGTCTGAGAAAAAAACATCCGCAAAGGTTACAAACTAGATTCACCATAGACATTAAGATGATACTTAAAACAAAAGCTATGTCAGAAATCATCAAACTTGCAATTTGCCAAAGATGGAAATTTTCTCTGTTCTACTGAATTCACATGAAATGTCATTCACAACCAATGCTATTTCTATTGAGGATTTTCAGTGAGAGAAACCATCTCGAGCAGGACCTCATGAATTCATCAGGAAGTGATTATGGCATGGAGTGTTTTTGGTGGAATAAGAAGACTTTCTTCTGCAGAACACAAAAGAAGAAATTTTGAGGAATGTTGATAAACGAACAACATTGACCTCCGTTGTATGGACACAAAACCACCGAGACATTTCTCAAAATATCTTCTTTGTGTTTGACAGAAGAAAGACTCATATACAGGTTTAGAATTACAATATAAATAAATGAAAGAATAGGATGATCCTTTATGTCAATGGCAACACTGAAAAGGGAATTTGTAATGCATCCATTCTCAATACATCAAGGCAACAAATTCTCCTTGGACCTTAATGTGTCCCCTTTTCTTACCCATCCTCACAGGTCTTTGGTAATGAGAGCTAACAGAAGGCAGGCGCAGGCCAGTCGAGACGATCTCTCTGACACGAGCTCTACCTCCAGTAGGCTCAACTCACAGATGTAGCGTGCTAGTGTTAGCGTCTCCATATTCACACCGGCAACCTGCGACGTTCATTTTGTTTTGAGAAATTGATGGAAGAACAGAACATTTAGTAGAAGTCAAGTGTAACATGGCAACAAAATGTAATATATGGTAACAACTGTCCTCAAGCTCTGACCTTTGCGTAGCGTCTGAGGAACCGGTAAGGCACGGGAATGTTAATATCGAAGTTGAGTGCCTGCAAAATGTTCACTTCCATAGACAGTAGCTCCCGTCTTTTGTAGGCATCATCACAAATGTAAAGGAAGTCATCGACACACGGAGGACAATGTTCCTGGTGACAAGACCACACATTTTAATTATTGTGTGAGCAATTCTTTTAAAGAAACAGTTCAGTTCAGAAACAGATATACAGTGATTCAATTTATTAGATCATCAGCACTCAATGGAAGGTATGTGCCACAGCTGCCTGAAAGTAACAGTGTTGGTGATTACCAGAACATTTGTTTTGTTTCGGTTATGACTATCTATCAGTATATTTAAGCTCTTTATTCACAGTAGTACTTCTCATGTCAAAATATTGTCATTGTTGTTATCAATGAATTTTCAAATTTACTGTTTTAGAAGAAAGACAATAAAAATAGCAAAAAAGCTATTTGCTATTTTTCTTTCAGATGCCCAATTACAGTTATTTACTTGCAGAGATTTAATGGTTGAATGTTGACAATAACCTTTTAAGTTTTAAACAACTTTTTGACAGATTCTTAAAATATTGGTGTTTTCTCGTGTGACAGGAATACATTTGTTAAGTAATCTATACGACCTCCTTTTATCAGCTGAATGTAAAAATATCCATCTTTACTGTACATATCTATACTGACGCTCCATTAAGCATAATCCAAAGTCAGTACATAAATGTCTTCTCGTTTCATTCAAATTTAGCACTCTTATGGGTTTGTTTTGGTTACAATTTTGCTATGTTTACTGTTTCCCCTCAAAGACATTTTGAACCTACTGTAGTTGTTTAGAAAACTTCCTTGATGGATGGATGTACTTTTTGGACCCACATACTGACAATACGTGAAAATGATTGTATTTGAATCAGTGTTTGACGGAAGAAAGGTATTTATGTACATATGGGATGGCATTGGTATGAGTTCTGAGAAAATGTTCATTTTGCGGTTTAAAAATTAATTTTGCTTTCTATTGTTGATAGAAGGTAAAGTATTTTGACCCTTCACCTCAAACTTAGCAGCGATGAGCATGGCGGTGGAGCCGATGAGCTGCAACGACTCCCTCATGACAACATCCACTGACAGGTAATGATCTGTGATCTTCACAGCCAAATAAAGCGTCTCGTGGTTCAACTCAAAGGTTTTCCTTCATGCATGGGGAGACAATTACAAAACAATAACAATAACTTACCACAGTGAAAGCTAACCACTATGTAGTCATCTCTATGCAAACAGTAGCGATAGTTTATATACATCACGATATGACATAAGATTAACTAAACAATATTATCAAACTGTGATTTAAACATAATAGCATACTGTGTTGGAAGCCCTGCTGGTTCCCACCCTTAGTAGATTACATCACTCACCTGTACCTCCACCATCCAGTCAACCAGAACACCCCTCATGTCTTGTGTTAGGTCTGGCTGCTTCTGCATATAATCACTTAATACAAAACTCTCCTGTGCAGGGAAAAAAATCAGTTTACATTTTTGTGCGGAAACCCTATACGCTAAAGGGGATGTGCAACCTTATGCAATCTGACTTCTTTAGCATGTTAAACGTGCTGTCTATTCATGCCTGAAATGGTCAAATTGTCAAAAAACGAAAAAGCACGCCCACACGTCAAGCCACGAGAGTGAGATGAAAGAGCATGGGCAAGAGACAGAGAGCACTGCGTTGGGGAGGTTCAGCTTTGATTGTTTGTTCACTGCATTTCGGTAAGGAATGTTATATAAATGGAGGATGTAACGTTGGATTTGGAGATCGTTTGAAACTGATAGATGGAGCCGTCCAATCGCTACCAGATGCCGGACATGAACCGCACGTTGAAAGTGAAACTGAGATTTAACTGCATTTGTTTTGTTTTGATTTACGCCACAATATCAAAAAAATACAGCCAAGTAACACAATAAAAACATGATAAAATAATAAAAAACATGATTACACGGAGTTGTCATTTTGAGAAAAAAAAACTCTCATTATGGTACAATTACATAAAAGGGTTTGTTGGACGTCAAAACAAAGATATACCCAAACGAAATTATTAAGTATGAATGCAATTACATGCATGAATACTGTCCACATTCATTTTCAGTTTGCAAACTACGAGCAAAAAAATCCCTGATCTAACATAAAGCCTGTGCTCTGTTTATACTGCAGGTATAACAAGGGTTTGAATTGTGGGGATTGAGTCCAGATAGTGAATTTCAAGTTCCTCCTGCAAAAATGTCAAATCCATGAATCTTTAATCCATGAAATATCCCCAAATGCACATTTGATACATAAAATATAGTGGCTTATATATAGTATAGAGCTTTAACTAAGTCGTCCAATGTATTACAAACTTTCACATTTCCATCTGAATGTGTGACGTCTCAGGCAACAAATCCCACCTCTCTGTTCTTGAGGTAGTCAAAGATGTCTTTGGCATACTCTGGGGTCATTAAACAGTCACCGATGTGTTCCTTATCAATGTCAAACTCCTCAGAAACCCGGGCAACACAAACCTTGTAAACACAAAAAGCAAGAGAAAACTTAACAGAAGAAAGAATGAATATAAGGTACTATGATACTTTGATTTCCAACAACAAAGGTTTGGGGTTTGCTTCAGGTAAAGGCAAATAATATTGCCAAATATTTATATTACTTCGTGTAAAAAGACTGATCGGCAGATATTCTGCTCTGGGCCAAATTGCAATGCTGAAAAAAAAACATTTTGTGACACTTAAAGTAAAAGAGTTCATCTGAGTTAAACCTTTTGCTGTTGGACTGTCGACTGCTCATCGGGTTGACACACACTGAAGCAATCTTCTGGCAATCCCTCTGCTTTAAATTCAGCTTTCTTGGGCTGTTCTTCAGAAGAGGAATCCTTACAACTGCAGAAATGAAGGACAAATTAGCCAATTAGACCTGTAAAATTTTGAATCAGTGCATTTACATTCAATGAGTGAATTACTCTTTCTGGGTGACACGAGTCTTGGTGATCACTTTGCGGTTTGGAGCCTTATTGACTGTTATTGACTTATTTCCTTGGATGCCTGTCTGGATTTTGGTCGTCTGTGGAAACAAAAATGGTGTTCTGAACAGTTAAGCCTTTTTATATTTTGTTATAAAGCGTTATCCCAGTATTTGACCTCAAGGTCCACTTCATTCCCCATAACAATATGTAAAGGCCCATTACACACAATTTCTGCACAATACAAAGATACTGATACATTACAATTTCTTCATTTGTCACAGTGCAAAACCATTTCAAACATATCAAACTTCTTTTAGTGAAATGTTTTGCTTATTCACATTTGTTTTATGTGACTTCACACTTCAATTACATTCATGCATTTGAGCATCAAACATTTTCTATCCGAAGCAAATTACAATTCTGTCGTCGTATACATTCATCAGTTGAAAGCATTATCCATATTCTTTATGAAGTTTTTTTATGATTTGTATTATTATGCTGATAGTTTATTTTAATATTATAGGAAATCATGATGTTAACAAAAGTAATAAAAAGCCATTCTTTAATTCTTAGCTCACATTGGTCAGATCAACAAAGGCGGAACCTTTTTCTTAGGGCCTCCCTGGGGAGAGGAGGGCGTCCTCTTGACATTATAAACATCCTCCTGAAACAAACAAACAAAAGCGTCGACTGCTGATCACGAATAACAAACAATAATCAGGTGTATCGTGTATCTTTAAAAGCTGTCAAAGTCGTCTTCGTTTATTTATTGAGGATGCGTCGCTGCCCGGACCGATCAGCATACGACATCAACTTGTAAAACAATCAACTTGCGCAGCAGCACAAGAACATTCCTCGCAGATAATACATCATAATAGCAATAAATTGATATTCTCACCTGATTTGATCAACGCTCACCTTATATTTGATATCAGACGAGTTTATTTTACTATTTGGACGTGGCATGACCTGTTTCATTCAAATCCTCGATCGCTGAATGATTTAAACCCCACAACAAAGATTAAGAAGAATCACCGGTTTTTCACGCAGCCTTAGGCGAAACGAAGTATCTTCTTTGGTAATTACAGACCATAAATTGAAGTTCTGTAGAATTCTTAAGTAAAACCGGTCTGTCCAGTTTTGATGATATAAAATGTTTAGCGACTAGCATCGGTAAACAAACACGAGCGAAGTCTTCAAAGACAGCCTTCATTTGTTACTGACAACGGGAGCTGAACTTGAAACATGTCAGGGGAAGAGAGCTGAGCGCTGATTGGTCATGTCCCGGGAAATCTCAGCCAATCAGCATCTTAAGATGAAAGTGCCTACCAATGTGCGTGGCGTATCAATGACGTCTGCCGTGGCTGCATTAAAAATGAACCATTCGGAAAGCACGTTGCATTTTGAATAATCTGAATTCTTCATTTAAAGAAACGGAAAGATGCCAAAGACTGATATTAAACAAAAAAAAATGGTTAAGGAAAATAAACAAATTGTGTCATTTGGGCTGAGGGTGGCGCTGTAATGTTAATCGATAGGCCCTGTATATCTGCATAAGCATAATGTTATTATAGAATGCTGAATTTTTTATTTGTAATGTGTTTAAATGAAATAAACCAAGTTAACAGCAAACACAAAATGTATGCTCATGGGCTATTTTTGGACATTATTCCTTCTTTTAATCGAACTGTTTTTTTTATTTCTGCCAACATTTCATACATGACGTTTACTCCCTCTATAAAATGTTTGTTTTTCTTTTTCTTTTGAACATGTGTCAACTCTACCACATAACACGACGGCATGCCAACAGAACCTGACCTTCATACCACGACTATTTCAAATCCAAGTGAGAACAACACATACCAAGCATTTTTCCCCAGGCATTCGGGCAAACTTATTTTAACTATACTGCAAAATTTTCTTTAGAATGCTGATTTTCCGATCACTGAGACTCACTACAAAGATAAATATTTTTTTTAAAATAGGGTGAAAATTAGAGGGAATTCATATAAATAAATAAATAAATAAAACTCTCGCCATAACAATGGAGGAATTGAGTATGAACTGGAGTGCCATCTAGTGGGCAGATACAAACGTTACAAATAAAACAGAAACATGTCGTGTTTAAAACTACCATTTAAAATACTTTTATTCAAACAAAATGTAATTCAATTCAAACTAGCACACACCTCAATACCTTGTCAACGTTTCAAACGCTTTCTAGGGTCAAGAGTATTTTATTAGATCAATTATCAGCACAAAGCAACGTTTAATTGATAAACTATTTTCAATCAATCCAAGGGAGTATTTCACCCTCTATTCAGCAGCACAATACTGCACATGTCTGCAATGAAGAATGTGGTTTATTAAACATTTCAATTACAGGACAGTACAAAACATAAACATGTATCTATAAACACTTTGAAGTCAGAGTAACAATACATAACAATAAATAATAAATGAACAATGAACAATGAAGTTATCTATTTAACCAATTTTAAGCTCAACTAATACATCTTAAACTACTAAACTACTGTGTGTAAAAAGTATTTTCCATCGAATTCAATAATCATCACTTTCTATATAGTCACTAAGCAACTACCGGCCACTATAAATGTGCTTTACAACTGTACTAGACCGTTCAAAGACTAGAGGCTTCCTTTAAGAGCTTCCTCATAATGCTTGGATATAACAATCCCACAGCTTCAAACGATTCTTTGGACAGTATGGCGACATCTACATAGTTTTCTGCTATGGCAGTGTCTTTGAAGAGGGTGCGTTTCATTAAAAACTCATGCCCAAAAGATTTTCCCGCACAGAGACGCCGACTGATCTTTGATCCTCTTGAGTCTTCGCATATCTTCACGTCGCCAATTAATAATAAATACATCCCAGTGCCAACGTCTCCCTTTCTGTAAATGAATTCCCCTGAAACGAGAAATGTTTTCAGTTGCTCCCACAAATAAAGAGAATGCCATTGAATTGATATATCCATAAAATGCTGCTCACCAATAGGAAAACATCTGATGATCATACGTGTGCAAAGGTCTCTTAGAAATGGACTGGGGTATTCGATGAACAGCTGATCGTTTCTCAAAGTATTTTCACAGATGCTACACAGTGTTTCCACAGGGATTGCAGACGAGCAAAATGAGAGATTATTACACACTAAGCATTCAAAAGCATTCACATATTTTGTAAGTACAGAAAAATGCTCAATGTGGCTGAAACTGACATAATCACAGGTATATCTATGGGCATTTCAACTTGTTGAAAATAAAACAGGACACGCTTTTGAGCTACGTTTATCTACCTTGACAAAATCTCTGTTTTCAAACAGGTGTGAATGTCTTTGAACAAGTCTTCAGCGTCTGTCCCGCTGGTGCGATTCCATCGATAACTATAGAACTCCATCACACGCTTTTGTATCTTGGTTGGGATTCTCTCCTGCTTCATGTATGTCTTAATAGTCTAAAACAGATATCATGCTTATTTAAAGTGTTACTTCACCCAAAAATTCAAATTTCGTCATCATTTACTCGCCTTCGAGTTGTTAAAAATCTTTATAAATTTGGAAGACATTTTGAAGAATAAAAAACAGCCCTGGAGTACTTTTGACTACCATTGTATTCTTCCTACTATGTGTAGCAGGATGTGGTCTGTTGGTTATGGATACTTCCGCTAGGAGGCGCGAATGGGTGGCCTAAGGCCGAGGCACGTAAGCGACCAGCTGGTTACTAATTATTGCAATCAGCGTGATGATAAAAGCGTAATGCATGCGCCATTGGGAAACGATAGCTGTTCCGAGCCAGCAGCGGATGGTCGAGATTGCGTTCGGGGGATTCGTGAAGTGCGGGTCATTGTCTGCTTATCTTGAACTACCTAGGTAGGAGATGTTTTCTTGTTTGGCATGGGTTGCGTTAGCTATTCGTGATCTTCTTTTGTTATGTTTTGCAGTGGGAGGTCCTAACACCAAACGGCCGTGTCCATAGGTTTGCTCAATGCAGTCGCCAGAGGCGTGTCCTTGTTACAGATCTTAAGGCGGTTTGTTGGGAGCCGTGCGGACCCACACTGCGCTGCTGTTTTGTTCTATTTTGATTTGTTTTAGTTACGTTTTGTTTCTGTTGTTTTGCTGTATATTGGGTTGCGTTGATTTTGTTTTACTGATGCCATCCGAAGTGTTATATGCTGGTTTTCCTCATCGTTCCGCTTCCTTTGGATTATGCAATGTTCACGAGATCTAATATATTTTCCTGTTCTACAAGCGGCTCAGGACAGTAGCGCAATTAGTGCCGCGGCCCGTGTAAGAAGCTGGACATATGGTATGGGGTCTTATTCCTTCTTTTGCCGTGATTGAAGTTCCGTGACATACACCTGTGTTTATTAATTTGATTGGGTGAGGCACCGTGGAGTGTGTGGTTTCACCTTAACTATATGAGCAACCTTCTTCGGCCGTTGTCTTCCGTCCGCTACAGACTGGGCTTGCTATGGGGAACATTGATCATCTCGCCATTGACTGCGAGTGACTAAAAGGTATCTGTAACTGATTGTTTCATGACTATGTATATGATTTGATTGCATTGTATAACTGAGAGGATGTAACTAGAGTGTACCTGTAACTACTTTGATTGTGTATCAGTGTTTTATGATTATGTGAAAAAGGGACCTGATTAAGCTCTAGAATTGATTCTAGGTAACTAAAGGGTATCTGTGAACCAATTTGCTCTGTGTGATGATTATACATATTTGATCTGTTGTTTTTACGTGATTGTGCCGTTTTGGCAATTCTTTTAGAATAATAAATTAAAACTTGACTTCTACATGTCTCTTCATCCTTCCGGGTCACTGTGAACTTGTGCGCCCTTAATAGTCTGGGTGCTTATGTCCTGGGGAGAAGGTCCCTAGGTGGCGTAGTTGGCTACTTTAAACAGAAAGACAAACTGCCCGCCGGTTACAGGAAGATGACATGTCTTTGTTGATTTGTCATTACCTAGCTGAAAGTCTTTTTTTACTTGTATAATGACTCCTGCTGTAGTCGACAGTAAGCAATAAAACTATGAAGTATAAAACGATGATGAGAATGCAAGACAAAATGATATTCAATGTTAGTTTATAAAGTTTATTAAAACACATTTATAATGCTGATAAAAGAACACAAAAAGAAAAAAGAACAGAACTATTTACATGTTTATATACAGTACAGGTTAGAGAGTCTGCAGAAGGGGAAAGATTACAGCGAGACTCTTCTCTCCTCCTTTACACGGGCGCAGAGGACTGCAAGAGAAAGGAAAAGAGTGCATGAGTTATAAAAAGTTCACAACAAAATGAAACAAAATGTCTTTCATCATTTACTCATCCTTAGAACTTTCTTTCTTAAATTGAACACAAACAGCTTTATATATATATTCTTTGTACAAAGTAACATATACATAACATAATGCAGAGGGTCTGCATTAATTATCACATAAGAAAAGAATACAAATATAATTATCAGAGAAAAAAGATTAAACATCTTTTTTATTTGTACTATAGAAAATAGAACGAAGACAATTTTAGATGTCCACTTCTAATATTCAATAAGAAAGTTTTTTTATACCAGTTGCCTGGTTCTGTAGTCCACTAGCTTGGTGATCATGGTGTTGTCCCCCAAGCGAACAGCCCACTTCATTGCTGTCCACTCATTGTAGTCAGTGGTGTCCATGTCCACCCCTGAGAGAAACCACGCATGCAATAGCGCATGATCTCTCTTCTGGACTGTTCTGTAGAGGGACAGTTGATTTTGAATTTGGGGAAAAATGCTTGTTGCTTATACATATGTAAGTGAAAAAAATGAAAGAATTGACTAAATTAGTGCTTACTGGATCAATTCCACGCCTATTCTCACTGGGTGTAGTTTTACAGTGAACCCTTTCAACCGCAGAAGCTTGATAACTCCAAAATGCCTACAAGAGACAGCAATCTATACGTGATAAATCCGGGAGCATGTCATAGAAGAACTAGTTTTATCAATTTAACTTTTTATCTCGAAAAACCTGTTCAGGTTACCAGTCCATCACAGTTACATATATGGGCAATTGAGCATCTCTAATTCAACATGGCAATAAATGAATGAATGGCTAGTGAATGTCTATTCAGCTATATAAAAAAAACTTCTTGGGCTGATTTCCCAGACAGGGACTATTTTAACCTTGACTATGGGCCTTAGTTAATTAAGGAAGTTTTTACAAACATGTCTTAAAAAAACATGACTTGTGTGCATTTTAAAACAAAACAACGCCACTGACTCATTTTCACATATGTTAGTGCAATTTAAGTTTAGATGGCTCTAGACATTTTATTTAAGTCTAGTCTTAAGCCCTGTCCGGGAAACCGCCCCATTGAGGCATGTTACGGCATGTTTAGATTCCAAAAAGGCTTTTATTTACCTGTTCTTAATGGCCAAGTACATTGCGCATTTTCCAGAGCTGTTCAGCAACTCGGGTGAAGCCCCTTTTCCCAGCAGGAACCTAGCCATGTCCACGTTGCCCAATTCACAGGCTGTATGGAGAGGTGTATATCCATCATAGTCCCCTGAATTGACATCCACCTTCAAATGATTGTCAAAAATGTAGAAGAAAAGGCAAAATGTTGCCAACTATAAATTTCACAATTTGCTGTGTTGGTTCAGGCATATTCTTACATGAAAAATTGTAACAATGAGTTTGATTACGTGTTCTAGGAGGACTAGAAGAGAGTTGAAATCATTCCATCTAACAGCACCAGATGCAAGCGAGGGAAGGAGTCTTTCAATCGAATATGACCTCTCCTGAGAAATAGATGCTTTTATAAAATTAACAGACAACCAAAGCGCTGATCTAACTCTCAAAAATGAATTCACAAACACAACCTTAAATATGTAAGGCAATAAAACAATACAAATTGAATTGTATAGTGTGTATATAAAAAATGCGAACGTAAAGCACAGCTGACACGGCTCACAACAAAACATACATGCGGGTTTCTGGGAGAAACCCAATTGAGTTCCATCACTTCCTGCAACATTTCAAGGGATGGTCCGTCGCACGACACTCTACTGAGGTCTATCTTAAAAGGACCTGGTGTCTGCATTATAAAACTGTGAAGTGGACAGAAAAGAAGAATAAACTCAAGAAACAAAAACACAAATTTGAATGAAAGAAATGTTCCCTTTAAATTCATTCTTAAAACGTTTCAAGCCCGGGTGATGATCGGGGGCCTATTGTATAGCTAAACAGTCTCAACAACTATTCTCACGGACTAGCAATTAGTTAGGACTAATCAGTCTTGTGTTTCATATTTCAATGAGACCAATCTGCATTTTTATTTAACTGACTTGAAGAAGTTATGACCAGTCTTGAAGAAAAAAACAGTAGTCAAGCAGCTTATGCAACTGGCAGCAGATCAGATGTCTATCTTAGCCTTCAACTTTTCTTCAACCGAGACCTATGACGCCACCCAGTGGATAACCGGCATAATGCAAAATCACAAGTCTACAGGTTCAGGTCCGATTGTTTTGTTGCATACGTTTTTGGTTATGTTTACAAAATTTGCATCTTAAATGTATAGCTGACTGATTTTATGTAATTTATTTATAATTGTGCTTTTTTTCGTTTTTAATATATTCTCATCCAATAGAGTGGAAAAGTAATGGCTTCCGTAAAATTTATTTTGAAACCTTTCAAGCCGAGATCAGATTTCCCCTTTTCATCAGCCGAGACCTATGACGCCCCCCAGTGGATAACTGCCGTATTACACATTCACACGTCTAACAGTTCACGGAACATTTTTTTGCATTCGTTTTTAGGGATGGTTATAAAATGTACATCTAATATATTATAGTCATAAATTGTCCTGCGTTTTTTAAGTTCTTTCTTCAGTTTTGGATGAATACAGCCCCTCGTACTGCACGACCAATTTACCATCGAAATGCAGCCAGAATCGTGATCGTATACGGAAAGCTTCAAGGCGGTTTGTGACCTGTGTGAGGTAAACTATTACATACCATAAGCTACCAGATGAAACAAACCTTAAAAGTTGTGTCTGGAAATATCTGCTAACCTGCTTCAAATTGAACAAGAACAGAAGCTGATGAATGTTTATTGTTCGTGCGGTTGTTGCCTGGGTAACCTGCCTCTCAACGTAATCCCCTTTTTCTTCACAACAAGATATCGCGATAACAACGGCTTCTTCTTTTAGAGATTTATGGTGGTTTGCAAACAAATATTTGGTTCATTCTCTTCACATAGTGGGCTGGAGTGTGGAAAGGTGATGGATAGCTAAACGGAGAGTATAAGATTGATTCATCTTGTTAAAAACACATCTTTATAACGCGATTGGAAAAAAGATCGCAAATATTGTTATTGGAGGTAATCATATAATGGATAGAAAATGTAACAATTTTCCTATTAGAAAGTGTCTCATCCAAAATTTTAGTTTCTGTCCAAATGCACTGAAACGGAAGCCCATTTTTTCACATCTCTTCTATTGACAAAATATGGTGAGAATGTAATAGTTTAATGATAATGTATAATTGCTCAATAATTCAATGGAAATACATTTTTATGATATTGCATACATATTATCCATGTTATGCTTTCATTAATAAGTTTAATAGGACGTCTGACCATAATGTCAATTTTAAACTTGAACCTGAAACAGTTACATTTCTTCTGCAATTGTAGTTTTCACAAGATTTTTAAAAGCAGGTTATGCTGATATTTGATTTCATTAGTTCATTGTCAAAGATGATCCTATGATTATTGTCTTGAACTTTAACACTGGATATTCTCTACAAAATACTTATAAAAATGAATCTTCTTGTAAAATGTCACCTGCTTAAAGCTACGATAATATCTATAACACCTACTTTTAGGTTTTTGTTTTTGCATACGTTTCAAGCTGTGTGTCACTTGCCACAAACACTAAAAACAAGAACGGTTTAGAAACATCTCCTTTAATAATAGAAATACTGGATAGATTGTGATCTTGTATTATCTGGAAAATGTCCAATGTATCCTATGTGTTACAACATTGTTTGATTTCTTTCCTTCTTTTGTTTTTGTATATTGAGGTAGGCGGATTGATTTAGGTCATTGATGCTCCTTAACACCTCCAAGACAAAGGAGATCATCATGGACTTCAGGAAGGCGAAAGGAGGCACACACGACCCCATCCACATTAATGGAATGGCTGTTGAATGTGTTTCCAGTTTTAAGTTCCTGGGGACCCATATTTCGGAGGACCTGTCCTGGACCACAACACCTCATGCCTGGTCAAGAAGGCTCACCAGCGTCTCCTCTTTCTGAGGACACTGAAGAAGAACCAACTGTCTTCAACTATCCTGGTAAACTTCTAACGCTGCACGATAGAGAGCATCCTGACCAACTGTGTCACAGTCTGGTACGGGAACTGTTCTGTTGCTGAGCGCAAGGCACTGCAGCGGATGGTGAAAATAGCCCAGCGCATCACAGGAACTACACTCCCTTCCATTGAGGACATTCAGAAGAAACGCTGTCTGGGTCGAGCTCGCGGCATTCTTAAGGACTCCTCTCACCCCGCTCATAGACTGTTAACTCTCCTGCCTTCCGGTAGGCGCTTCAGGTGCCTCCGGGCAAGAACCAGCAGACTAGGAAACAGCTTTTTTCCCAGAACTGTTACATTATTGAACTCTGCTCCCCACTGATTCCACTACCCCTCATAACTTTAACTTTAATGCTGCCATTACATTGTTTACATTGCACTACAGGGCTGCCATCCATGACTGAACTGTACACACCAGTACTTCATATTATCTGCTCTACCGGACTGTTTACACACACATAGCATCATTTGCACTTTATACTGCTCACTTGCACACCAGGAATATTATACTGAATGCTCATTTGCACTAATGGACTACTTTCATAACTGCATTAACTCATCTACTGCCTATAACTTCAATAACTGCACTAACTTCTCTACTGCACTGTAACTCATCTATTGCATTAATGCATCTATTGCATAACTAACTGCATCTACTCATCTATTGCACAATAACTTCAATAACCGCATTAACTGATCTACTGCACTGTAACCTTAATAACCGCATTAACTCATCTACAGCACTGTGTCCTTAATAACAGCATTTACTCATGTACTGCACTGTAACTTCAATAACTGCACTAACTTATCTACAGCACTGTAACAGTACTAACTGCATCTACTCATGTATTGCACTATAACTTCAATAACTGCATTAACGCATATACTGCACTGTAACCTTAATAATTGCATTAACTCACATACTGCAGCGTACCTTTAATAACCGCATTAACTCATCTCTTGCACTGCAACTTTAATAGCTAATGTCTGTAATTAATGTACACTTAAGTTACTTGCACTATTGTATAGTCTATATTGTTATCTGTTCATAACCACCTGTACATTAATGTTCACAGTAAATAGCCTTCTGTATATATTGTTCATAGTACATACCGACTGTCATAATGTCATAGAACATTCCTTCTGTAAAGTATTTTCATAGTACATGCCCATTGTATAGTATTTTCCTAATATTGTATTCTGTATTTATTCACATTGTATATCCTGCACTTGCTAATTGCACTTCTGGTTAGACCTAGACTACATTTCGTTACACTGTACTTGTATATGTGTACTGACAATACAGTTGAATCTAATCTAAATCTAATTTTATTGACATGAAGCCAGTTGACTTTCAGCACTTTGTCCAGCCTATCCAGGAACTCGTTTTTCGCGAACCACAATTCTACTGAGGTTTATCTTCAAAGTGTAACACATCTAATGTAAGTGTCTGCATTATAAAAACTGTGACGTGGACAGAAAAGAAGCATACACTCAACAAACAAACAAATTGTGAATTAAATATGTCTTCTCTTGACAAGTCATATATTGTCCAGCGTTGTCACAAAATTTTTCTTTTGGTCATTTTCAGTAGTTTTGGATGAATACAGCACACGACCAATTGTCCATCGTAATGTAGCCTGCATTGTGAACCGAAAACTCACGTTCTGTGTGAGGTAAACTATAGATTGGCTGTAAAAACAAATATCTTAACCTAACTAATCTGATGAAATATACCTTTAATCCAGTTAAGAAATGTGTCTTATAAACATGATGCAAACTGTTGTCGTGTCAGAAATTACTGCTAAACAGCTGCGAATTTAGGAAGAACAGAAGCCAATGAATGTTTTTTTGTTGTTGTTGCTTTTATTAATGCCAGAAAGTGAATACAAAGAGAAACATTCACATTATATAAGCCGGAGTCTGAATATTGTAACAAAAGAGAGAGAGAGAAAAATAAAATAAATAATAAAAGAATAGGGTTAATCACAATAGCATATTTGCTCATAATTTTAAAAGCTCTGATTGCTTTTCTATAGAAATATTACAATAATTTCGGAAATTTTGGAAACTTGAAAATGTTTGTTTGGAGAAAGATCATTTCATGTTGAATGTTAAATTTTCCCAGTAAAATTAACAATTTTTTAAGATATATTCCATCTTTATCCAATCCTTGATCCTTAAAGTACAGCAATATGTCCAATCCCGCCAGCTGTAAAGCACTGTTTAACTCTTCATACTAAACCGTTCCACATCAACCCAAAACAATTTTGTGTGAATGCAATGGAAAAATAAATGGTTTCTTTTTCAATATGACAAAAACAACAAGAGTAGTCAATAGCACATGTTTAACTGTATACATCCAATGCATTATTTTAATGGACACTTCTTTAACTTTATTATCAATAAAAAAACGATCCACTGTTCTCCAAGCTTTACACCAATTCAAGTCTCCAAACACTGGAGTCCAAAAGAAACGATCATGACGAATTCCATGTAAGGGGACCTGCTGTGTATGTAGATAGAAAAAGCTCATTCTATGACAATAAAATCATAATGCTTCATTATGTAAGGTCTTTATAAACATCTGAAGACATAGTTATGTATATTATAATGCATTCCGGTCAATAGATCCTCCACAAACTACACACTGGACCTTTAAATGACATTGCTTATCCTTTTTAATGCAAAAGACATAAATGCTACAAAGATGCAGGTGTTTTCAGTTAGAGGAATAAATGAAGAGATAACAAAAGTAGTTTGTGTATTACCAAGTTTGACTTTAAATTCTATTCAAGTGTAAATGTGGAATGTTGTGTTAACGTAACTTTCACAACATACTGTGTTACAGGAACAGTTGGAGATTGGAAGAACTCATTGACTGTAGTTCACAATGAAGGATTTGACAGCTTCTACCCGTAGTAATTGAATTGCCTTCCACTTAACTTCATCTGGGCCATCACTGAGTTACGCAACTGAATAATAATGCATTTTGCTTATGAATCTAATCTACAAATTTGAGCTTTTCTCTGCACATACAGTTTACAGTAAAAAAAAATATGAACATGTATAATGGCACTTTTCCACGTCTTGCATAATTGCCTGGTTTTATATTGATCATGAGAAGGATTCATATTAACTCCCAATTTATTACCTATTTCATTTTAATCTATTTTAGTCAGAACTCAATATACAAGGTGCTCTGTGAAAAACTCTTCACACAAAGGAACGGTGTTACCTGTGAAAGACACTCACATCATTTCCAAAGAATCCGAAGAACAGTTTGAGGGATTTTGAAATAAGGGATGATGACATGTCTTTGTTGATTTGTCCTTACCTAGCTGATGTCTGGTAAGTTTATAACTTACAAAGTCTTTTTTTACATGCATAATGACTCCTGCTGTAGTCTACAGTAAGCAATAAAACTATGAAGTTTAAAACGATGATAAGAATGCAAGACAAAATGTTATTCCATGTTAGTTTATAAAGTTTATTCAAACACATTTATGATGCTGATAAAACACCAATCTTACTGACAAAAGAACACAAAAAGAAAAAAGAACAGAACTATTTACATGTTTATCTAAACTACAGGTTAGAGAGTCTTGCGAAGGGAAAAGATTAAAGTGAGACTCTTCTCCTCCTTTACACGGGCGCAGAGGACTGCAAGAGAAAGGAAAAGTGTGCATGAGTTATACAAAGCTCACAACAAAATGAAACAAAATGTCTTTCATCATATACACATCCTTAGAACTTTCATTCTTAAATTGAACACAAACAGTTTTATATATATAATTTTTTTTGGTACAAAGTAACATATACATAACATAATGCCGAGGGTCTGCATTAATTATCACATAAGAAAAGAATACAATTATTATTATCAGAGAAAAAAGATTAAACATCTTTTTATTTGTACTATAGAAAATGGCACGAAGATAATTTTAAATGTCCACTTCTAATATTTTCAATAAGAAAGTTTTTTATACCAGTGGCGTGGTTCTGTAGTCCACTAGCTTGGTGATCATGGTGTTGTCCCCCAAGATTACAGCCCACTTCATTGCTGTCCACCCATTGTAGTCAGTGGTGTTCATGTCCACCCCTGAGAGAAACCAGGCATGCAATAGCGCATGATCTCTCTTCTGGACTGTTCTGTAGAGGGACAGTTGAAAAAAAAACATTTGTGGCATAAAGATATGTTAAATAATATATTTTAGAAAATGTGTATAATCTAAGAAAAATGCTTATTGTTTCGTATATACAGGTATATGTGGACCTTAAAAGTCTACGCACTTTTGTTAAAATTGAAGTTTTTTGTCATGTAAAAAAGGAAATCAAGAAGAATCATGACTGAACATGTTCCACCTTCACTGTAAAATTGCAACCTAATAACAATAAGAATCATTAAAATTAAAAGTTAAAAATGTGGAATAACCAGGTTTTGACCTCGCAATTTTATCAAGGGTGTGTAGATTATTTGGGTCCAATATCAGTAAAAAACGAAAGAATTGACTGAATTACTCCTTACTGGATCAATTCCACGCCAATTCTCACTGGGTGTAGTTTAACAGTGAACCCTTTCCACCGCAGGAGCTCGATAACTAGAAAATGCCTACAAGACACAGCAGTGTAAACGTTAAAAATCTGGGAGCAGTTCATACTAGAAGTACTGTTTGAGCAATTTAAAGATTTATTTCCATGCACACTTTCGGGGTTGGCAGTCCATCACAGTTACATGTATGCGCAACTGAGCATCTCTAATTCAACATGTCAAATTGTGATAAACCACCTTTAAAAACAGTTTTTGAAATTGACACTGACTAGTTGAATAGTTTTTGTTCATGGAAATGATGAACACCCCCTTTCAATAGGGCTGTGGTACGCCTGATGCTTGTTTGGAAAGAAACTGAACTATTAATTTGGCCTGAAACTATGGGATTCTTCCGAGGTAAGATGGGGCAACATAAATGAATGAATGGCTCTTTAGTAGTTGAATGTCAATGCTGCTAAACAAACAAATTATTGGAGCTCATTGAGTTCACAGCTTGTTTAAATTACATATATGCTTGAGATTACCTGTTCTTAATGGCCAAGTGTAATGGGCAATGTTTAGAGCTGTTCACTGCACCATTGTCCAATAGGAACATAACCATTTCCCCATTTCCCAACCGACAGGCTGTATGGAGAGGTGTATATCCCATACAGTCTTCAGAATTGAGAAAAGGGTTAATCACAATCGCTTTTGGCAAGTACTTCATGCATGCAAGTTGCATTCATCAGTCTAAGACTGCTGTGTGTACTGAAAAAAGGAATAATGTCATCTACTTATCACTTTAACTTGCTACAGAGAATTGGATTTCACTACCCAAGTTAACCAGTTGTTTGTACCGATTGTCTCCATATGAATTTACTTAAAAGTGTTGCTTGTTATTTGCTTCAGTTTTTTTCTCTCAGGCACAATGAACGATATTAAGGGCAGGTGGTCCACATTAGAGAAAGAGGAGAAGCAGAGATACTGTCAAGAGGCAGCAGCACTGAGAGTACATGTGCAGGCAGAGGACCTAAGCCCTGAGATGAGGGATCTCAGATTTAAATTACATCTTAAGAAGCTGAAGTTAGAGGTTTGGAAAGAAGCACAATTTGCTAGGCATTAGGGGTATTAGATGCAAGGATGATAGGCAGCCATTGTGATGTGAGTAGAACATCATGATAGACAATTGGATTGTTTTTTCGTAATTTTAAATGAATTTATCCCAAATAAATATTTCTGCTGAGTTTTGTTTACAAGGCTATCAGCATCAAATATTCTGATATTGATGAGCTTGTCACAGACTCATACCACCCCCTCAAACTAAATTCCTACTGGTTGAGCATGTCATTTCAGATCAAGGAAGTCAGTAGAAGGATTAATTAAATTATTAGGTGGATATTTGACTCCATGTAAACACAGCTAATGTCCCTGACCCCTTATTTGCCACCTCTCGCAAAACTTTTTACATATATTGCCTAGCGCTGATAGGAGTTGTTTCTTCAGTGTGTTGGATTTTTTAAATAATGTTTTGACTATTTCGTGTATAATCATAATCTGTGGTTGTCTTATTAATATAAATATTGTAAAGGTCTCCAAGCTTGAGGATTTGGGTGTGGAAACAGCCATCTTGTCGTTTGACCGCGAAATGTCCAGCTTAGAAGTGTACGAACAGAGGAGCAAAGTAGCCTCTCATTTCCTTGACTCTACGGACACAGTGAACAACTTTGCACTGCATTTTAAACGTCATATTGTTTATTTGAAAATCCACAGAAGTTTTATGAAATTAATTGTTGTCTGTTATTACATTTGTAGCCAGGTCCTCTGTAGGAGGTGTCACCTATAACGAATGGTCTTACCTTTAAAAGGCATTAAAGGTATCATTCAATTACCGCAGAATATATGGACAGTTGAACATAAAAAATGTTTTGGATGTATCAATCTCCAAATGTTCTGTTTTTATTATCTTCATGGATCTTCTTTTGTGTTATGCAATAGAAAGAAAGTCAAACAGGTTTGGAATGACCTGAAGGTGAATCAATAATGAAAGAAACTAACTGTCTTTCATATTTCCTTTAGATAATAAAGATAAATAAACACCAGATGGTCAAACGGCTAAATGTTAGCGAGCAAACCTGGGCCAAGACTGCTGAGCACTTCACTCTCGTCCTCACAACAAAGGTATAAACACAACTCTCTCACTTCTTAACAGATCTTTCATGATTTGACCGTGTATGTGCTTATACCCATAATCACATTTCCACACAGGATTCAGAGGATTTATCGCACATGATTGAGTTGACCGACCAATGGAAAGAGAACCTAGACACCTTCATGGAGAACCTCAAAAAGACTGAAAGCAGTCAACCCGAGACTTTCCAATCTGTCCGAGCTCATGTTGTAATACAGTCTTTGTTTAAGTAGCCTACGCAAATATTTAACTGACAGCTATGAAGATTTTATATTTTTGAAATGTTAGAAGGATACACCCTCACAAAGCACACAGTGGAGCAGCAGCGCAGCGCGCGTGACAGGACATCACCTCAGAATTACCGCCAGTTTTTGGATAAGAGGCAAAGCAGGTAAGATGTTTATCCTAATAATATTAATACGTGTAAGTTCTAGCTTTTCATTTTTTAAATGTACTAATATTGACCACATTTGGGAGCAGACCGATTATCGTTTAATGGTAACCTTGAAAATGTTTATCTTACAAAGTAGGCCTCAGTTGATGGTAATGTTACTGTGTATTTTTTCTCTTTGGGTGATTTTAACCAAGTCCTACTTTATGTTTGTTAGTTTTGTGGTTTAAGTGCGTTCTATTGCATTTTAAGAAAATGATTTTGAGTAAAGTTAACTGTTAAATGTAAACGCTTTCCACACATAGTAAATGTTAATGTATACGTTACCCAAATAATTTATCTTCAAAATCTGGTAAAGTTACAAGTCAAATGAAAGTAAATGGAGGAGCCTGATAAAAAATGCTTGTTTAACGTACCTTACAAAGGATTTAGAGGGTTTTGCATCCGACCTCTTCATTTTGTTACTGGGTAACGTTAACTTCTACCTAACTTACTTGCCAAATTAGCCGTTGACGAATTTTGGATATTTTTAGACTACGTTGAGAATTTCAGATCAATATAAATATCTGCGGATGTCGCCTATATTAAAATATGCCTTTACTGAGCGATGGATTAAAGTTGAGTTCAATAGAACGCCTGCATAGCAGATAGCGTTCAATACTTTAGTACATTTAATATTTTAGACATTTCACTGCATATTTCTTTGAATTTTTGTAGATCTCTTAACATGTTCCTTACACTTATGTGTTTGTTTTTATTCCTGCAGATAAGTTGCGTGAGCTGCAAAAATCAAGATCAGTGTGAAACGGTTAGGCTCACCATTTAAAGATGTCTGCAAGTTACTCTTGTAATAGCTGTGGTGTGTCTGTAAAGACCTAAGTTGCAGGTGCAGTGATGCCACAGTTATCGAGCATATGATGAGGGTCACCTTCTTCACCCAGAGAAAAGACATCATCAGTGGAATGGAGACCTCTGATTTGACACTAGAGTGGCCATATTTATTTGACACAGTTGGCATGAAAACTCATTTCAAGGAGCTTACAAGAATGGACATAGCAAGTAAGTGCACCAGGGTTGTTTCGTATGATGGGGAAAAAACGTTGATCTTCACTCTCAAAAAATTGCTCAGACAAGGAAGGTCCAGGTGTCAAAGTTTCAACTTTATTTGTACAAGTCAAACAAAGTGAGATGTCCCAAGTCTCCAAAACATCTGAAAACTTGGTGTTTTCCAGCCTCTAGTTATAGTAAAACTTCCCAAAGGTGTTTCCTTTCGAAACCAATCAGGTAACTTCCCGTTATCTCTTATTTTTATTATCCAACTATCCTTGTCCGCCACCATTATTTTTAGGCAACAAGGTTTCTGGTCTAATGGTGGAATTTCAACCTTAACTCATTTTTTTAATTAAAAATGAACAGTGATACAATTTATTTGGGTCTGGCCTTCAAACCATCCCTGGATTTTGATTAGAATATGTAGTGATTGATTCTCTCATGCAAACAATCTTATCGTGACTCTAAGTTAATGCGATTTCTGACCCACTAGTAATGTGATTTTTGATTTACTAACACACTAAGTTAATGTTTACAAACATTCCTATGAATACTTCTTCAAAACATCAAGTTAATGTTTAAAAACATTCTTTCATAACCAGGGTGAATGAAAGTCCCATAGCATACTGAATATGATCAGAATTTATACACAATATTTCGTACTTTAAGTATAGTGACAAGAGAGCGGAGATGGAGACCATCTTCAGGGAAATGGACACATCAAGTAAGAATGTGGATGATGTCAACACTGAAAAGTGTTGATCAGACAACCTTGCCTGATGAAGTGGACTGTACTGGACTTCCAAGTATACCCTGACAAAGTGAAGCTATATTTAATATTTGTTAGTATTCATGTTCTATTTTGTCACAGTGTTATAGATCCCTTTTTTTCTTCATGTTACAATAGGATGTTCTCCTTTGACTCCAGAGTACTTTATGTTGTCTGTGGACCAGGCCGATGTAAACAGCCACATCACCATGTTCAGTGATGCAGTCATGTTGATGTTCGCCTCATACTACTGCTTGAACATTTCCTATCCAGCTGACCAAGGAGCAATATTGTAATTTGAGCAGAGGTAAGACAGAAGCTAATATCACTCAATATCTAAGCACATACCTTACATACATCATCACATACTCTCACTCTCAAACACACAAATACTCTCATACGCTCACTCTCAAACACACATATCCTCACATACATTCTCTCTCAAACATACACTCACTCTCAAACACACACATCCTCACATAAACACACATCCTCACATACTCTCACATCCACACATAAACTCACTCTCAAACACACACATCCTCACATAAACACATCCTCACATACACTCACTCTCAAACACACACATACTCTCACATAGTCACATCCTCACATAAACTCACTCTCAAACACACACATACTCACATTCACTCTCAAACATACACATCCTCACACAGTAACAGGTAATGATGACAGCTCACAGAAGGGCTGTACACACATCATGTGTATTCATAATAATATGCTTGTTTATAATCCAAACACAAAAGTAACTTTTATATTGGTATACTCATGCATTTGATCAAAATTTCTTTGGGTCCATTATTGTTTAAAAACAAGTAGTTTTTTTATTAAGACCTGAAAAACCCTCAACTTGAGGGTTATTATTTGAATCTGTGTTTTATTTGTACTTCTATGGTTTCTACATCTTTAATTTTTAGATCTTAAATTGAACATTTAGAAGCTCAAGACGTATAAAAATATATTTTGTAAAAATTAATTAAAAACAGTAAAAGCTTGTGTAAAATTACCGATAAAAACTGTATTCATTACTACAGAAGATATCTGAAATTTTATGTAACAGATATTTTCTGTAACTTTTACGGATTTACAACAATGTGCAAACAATCCAACAAAAATGCAAACAAACCTACAAGAGTCCTGGAATGAGGTTTGTCTTCGGTTTTCTGTAGGAGAGACCCGGCTTCAGATGAAAGGCCACCTAAAGGTCAAGAGGCCATGGGAGAGCTGTCTAAAACCATCACTTGGCACAAGCAGCTAGGAATCCGCATCAATAGTGAAAGTGGTAATCTGCAGCACTTTCCACATATAGTCATGTCTTGATTCTCAAATAAATGACTGTGTTTTGGTTCTTCATGCAGAGATGCATGCAACACTAATGTCACTTAGTGGGAATATGGAGTTCTGGTCCAGAAGACTAAGATCCCAGAGTGGACCTGAACGGCATCCTTCAGGAGATTGGGTGAAGATGGAGGAAGCTCTTGGTAGCTTGATAAATCTGTTTGAAGATGCCGTTTTGCTGGTGGACAGTACACAACTTGAACAGTCCAGGGCCAATAAAATAGAAAAAAAAGAGTTGAAATACAAAATTTAAATGTAAAAAATATTTTACTCAATCATGTGTTGAAATAACTCATCGGTTTTTTTAATGGTTTGTAGAGCTTATATCTGAAATGGATGTTCCTCATTGAACTAGTATGTTTATTTGGCCGTCTGGGTCTGTGAAAGGATGGAAATCGATGATGTCCTGAAGACAATGAACAACACTTGTTCTCCCAAGAAAATATCTTTGACTGTGAAGACATGAGGCTTCGGGAGGAGGTTTGAGACAGGACTTACCTGCATTACGTAATGAGCCATTCATTTCATTAGATGACCTTGGGTTGCCAGGTAAATTCAATTCACTCCAAACTGATTCCCTGGATGTTGGACCTTCTGCTTGTTATGGTGCCAACGGTACATTCGGATGACCAGGCATCTCTTCCATCGCCTGAACTGAAAATCATAGTCGACATGTCTGCTGGGAAGCTGGATAAAGATGCCAGATAAAGATGCCAGAATCATCTCAGAGAAACTGGATAACCTTTCTAAATACATCACAAGGTAACATTTCCAAACCCAACATCATCCAAGGATTCTGGTCATCTTTAAATTGTAGTTCATCGTTTGACATCCTAAAAATTAGTTTTTACTAAATGTGATGCTGTTCAAACCCCAAATGTATTGATGTATTTTGTAGAGAGGTGGAAGCTCGTGCATTCACTGCAGAAGTACGGGTTCTGAAAGCCGCAGAAGGCCTGCAAGCGAAAAGATCCAAGATCTGGAGAAACAATTAGAGGCTCGGCCCAACATGGAGAACAAGTGTAAGTGTTAAACAACCACTAACATAAATTACACATGGTAGTATCATCTAGTATTTAATGTATGTTTGAAATGTGTTTAGCATTTTTTATGTTTACGTCAACATTTCAAAATACTTTGTACTATGATAAGATCTCACCATCAGCTGAATATTTGGTAACAAACTCTGTTTAAGTCCAAAACCACCACCAGCTAGAAATGAACAAACGATAGATCTAAGTACTTAGAAAAGCATTTACTACCCTATTTCTAAATTGAGTTTTTGTTGAATTTTCCATAGTTAACAGAAAAACTAGACCACCCAAGACCCCCAGCACACCGGCTGTGTCATCTGAACATAAGAAGTGAAAAAGCCGAATCCAGCCCCAAACATGTCAAAGGCACTAAAAGACACTTATCTTAATACCAGAGCTGAATGGGTGTAAAATAAAGTATTTGAAGGTATTCAAATGTAGCGCACATTTTGTTCTTTTATTGCGTCTTAACAAGAGGTGAGAACAAAACAGATATATTTTATGAGTGTTAGTTTATTCAACAGCATGCTGCATCAAAGGAAAGAGTTAATAAAGTGGTACATAAGAAAAGTGAACAACATTAAACGTATATATAAAATAAACTAATCGCAGTGGAATTTAAAAATGAATATGTCCTGCCCTTATTTACATTTTAAGAAAATAAGTTCTTCAACAGAGGTCTCAAGAAGTGGTGCAGGTTAATTCGATTCTGTGACCTGCAGATGGGGCATCAAGGACAAATAGGAGATGTGAGAAAAATGCAGATGATGCTTAAAATAAATTCTTTTTATAAGAACTAATCCATAACTATTGTCCACTGGTGCGGAGAGGAGATCTGTCTACCAAAAGAGCTACAACGCAACTTGGCCACAAAAATTGTTTAAAGCAATTTAAGTCACTTTGGATAAAAGAGTCTGCCAAATGTATACATGTAGGCTGAAGCTAGATGTCAGGTACAGGTCAAAGACAAAAGGGACACTATCTCTGTGAAGGTTTCATTTGCAATTGGAGGAGTCTGTGTGTAAGTCTAACGAATTCATTACAGGGACTAACATCCCACCCACACATGTTCAGTGAGGGATGATGAATGCAACACTGTTATTTTAATGTAACACAAACTCGAAACAAACCTTTGTGGTGTTTGCAACTCTTTAGATAATGTTCTGTTGTCTATATTTTTGTTATATAGATCATCTTAGAGAGGCTAATGTAAAGAATGTCGTGTGAAAATAAGACCTGCTGGCTGAAAGAATGTCTATGCAAGTCTGTATACTTTATAAAAATGTTAAGAATACATTTATGAGAGCAATTTTAAATATTTAAATGCTTTATACTTCTGATTGATGAGATAAATGAAAATAAAATGTTGCTGATGTTAAAGTTGTAGTAGTCATCTATTTGTTTGTGTATTTTAATTCACTTAGTTTATAGTGTTTCAGTGATGTTTTGTTTGACGTTTTAATAATGCTTGTCTGTTGTCTAAAAATAAATTCTACCGAGGACTAAAATGTTTAACTTGATTGTTTGAAATTGCATAAAAATAAAAAAAGCTTTACATTTTTCAGACGCAAGTAATGTTATAACCTGTAGCCTAACACCTGCTTAATTTGTGGTAATCATGGTTACCATTAACTACTGCAGTCGTGTTTGTTTTTATTTATTGCAGAAATTTGGTTATTTTTTATAAGGAATTAGTTGACAGAAACAAAATACAGACTTAAACTGTTAGTTAAGCGACTTGATGTGATCAGATGACGGTACTTTATTTTTGAGTGAACTGTCCCTTTAAATTTAGCTTGAAGGTCTGTGATTGTGACGTAATTCGCTGGAAGCCCTTTAGACCTCGTGCGCGTTTACACACTTTTCATTTGCAGTTTGGTTTGCTCGCTGACAAGATTTCACAATGTTTAGTGGCGGCTCTCTTATACCGTACTTAGACGAAAGTGTAAGGATGATGGATGAGGAAAAAAGAAGGAATCCTCCCGTTAGAAAAGCGTGGAGGGATCTCTTCGCCGAAAGAGACCGAAACGATTATAAATCCACAAAAGCGCTCTTGAATCATCTTGCCCAAAAGAGGGGCCGGCTTATATCCCGGTTCCAGATGTATCGACGAATGTTGTCTGGCAACATCGTCAGGCTCCAGAAGGAACGCTCCTTTTGCTAAAAATGGGTAAAACATATTTACTTACTCTAGGAATAACGTTAGGGAAAATAAGCCACCTCGTAAAATTACGTTTTTGCGGTGAAGTTTTGTTGGTGGTTAATTTCAGTTATACACAGCGATGTATCCTATAATACAGGGGTGGCGAACCTGTTTGGCATGATGAGCCAAAGAATATTCCTTATCAATGCAATGAGCCACATATGTGGAAAAAAATATGAACAATAATTTTTACTAGGGCTGTCAAACGATTAAAATTTTTAATCTAATTAATCACAAGGTTTCTTGAATTAATTTCGATTAATCACAATACTAAATATGATTGAAAAATTAACGTTTTCTGTGTAGCCTACTGTTCTCAGAACAGAAAGATAAATGACAAGAAGCGGATATTACATTTGTCTCTTCTTTTTTATTATTGACAAATCCAAATAACTATTTTAATTCGAAACAATTTTGGCAATTTAGCCATTGCTCTTAGCAAAAAAAGTGAATGGAACGTTTTTCTTTTCGAGAAATCTATTTTTTTCTTCAATTTTCCACTTGTGTGCCACGATTTGAAACTGTTGAGCACATACCTCTACAGAGTGACGCTCTTCTGATTTCATTAAGGTTAAAGCAAACGACATTAGTTTCCAGGTTTTAGTTATGTGATGCGCCGTCACACCAGATAATTGTTGTTACTAACGGAGCTCCAGTGGTCTCCTGTCAAAGCAACATATTCCGCTGAAGCCAAATCCTATTCCTTCGTTTTCTTTTCTGCGTCAATTGATTTTTGTCATCATTGTGCTTCTCGGCGGTAGCTTGTAGAATGCGTCTAAAGTTGCCGCTTTCAAAAATTCTGCGAGGGCCGTGTCCTCGACAATATTAATCAGTTTACAGTTCTTGTCCATCCAGAGGGCCAACGGGTTCTTCCGACACCTCCAGCTCGCTCGTGTCACCCATGCTATTTATGCGACGAGGAATGAACGCGGCGGGGGTTGAATTGGGGGTAAAACATGGCGGGAATGAGTTAATGCGTTAATAAAATTATCGCCTTTAATTCCAGAAATTAATCATCTCACGTTAACGCGTTAATTTTGACAGCCCTAATTTTTACACAAAAATTACACAATAAGCCTTTATAAGACTACCTTTTTTAACATTAGTGTGACACATGGCAGTCTTTCATTTCCACAATACTTTTTAGGTTTGGCTTGTATTCAATTGTTGCCACTCGCAGTAACTCTTTCACATGTCTGTCAGTAAGAACAGAGCGATGCTTTGATTTGACTTGTTTCAGTGTGGAAAAAAGTGATTCACAGATGTAAGTCGACCCAAACATTGACAACAGTTTGAGTGCTGCCTGTTTGACATTGGGATATCTCTCAGTTGGCACCACCTTCCAAAACTCCACGGTTCCTTCCCTCAGAGTACACTTAAGTCTGTCATCCTCAGAAAGTTCAATCATTTCGAGCTGAGATGCTGCTTCATCTTCCACTAAAGGGGCTTTCAAACAATCTGTTTCAGCAGTGAACGGGTTGATGAGGAATGTAATCTCAGGTCTTTTTTGCCGTAAGTCAGAGAATCTGTTTTCAAAACTCTGCTCAAGATTTTCAAGGAGTGTTGCATACCGTTCAGCACTCGCTTTTACAACCTCTGCTGCTTGTTCACTTGCCTTCAACAAAGAGGGAAAATGTGTGAGCTCTCTCTTTTGTAGATGTGTCTTGAACAGCTTGAGTTTGTTGATGAACGTGAAAACACTCTGCACCAAGTCAGGCAGCATTTTCAACCTCCCTTGCAGATCCACATTTAGTCCATTCAGATAATGCAGCATGTCGACCAAAAATGCCAAATCCGATATCTACTGGGGGTCATGCAGCTCAGGATAGTCCTTCTCTTTCTCCGCAAGAAACAGCTTCACTTGATTCAAAGCTCTAAAAAACGGGAAAGAACATTGCCTCTTGAAAGCCATCTCACAGAGCAGTGCAGAATCACATCAGATGGAAGATCTCCATCAAGTTCAGCAATGAGATTTCGGAACTGTCTGTGATTGAGAGCATGCGTGCGTAAAAAATTTACAATTTCCAGAACACGTTTTGTTACGTGTTCTAAGTTTAGTTTTTTAGACACCAAGTTTTCTTGGTGAATAATACAGTGAAACTTCCAAAAATCTGGAAAACGGTCATCAGTTTTACACAACCCTACAAGGCCATTCTTAGATCCGACCATAGAGGGCGGTCCATCCGTGGCAATTGCGGTTAGTTTTGATAACGGCATGTTGGCTTTCTCAACAGCTGTCATCAGTGTCTCTTTCAGATCGATGCCACGAGTCCTGTCTTTCAGTGGCATAATGTCAAGCAGCTCTTCTTTAATCGTGCAGTCTTCTGACACAGACCGAACAAATATTGCCATCTGTGGTTTATCCTTAACATCGCAAGATTCATCAACAGCAATGCTGAAATACATGCACTTCTGAAGATCTGAATATAAATTCGTTTCAACAGCGTTATTAATGTCCGATATTCTTTGTTCAACAGTGGGTCGTGACAATTGAAGGTCCGCTATCGAACGTTTCAAATGTTCGTTTTCGGGACAAAAAATATCAATAACATCATTGAGGCACTTTTTAATGAAGTCCCCTTCACTGCATGGCTTTTTAGCACGCGCAATATTCCATGCCAGCTGATATGATGCGAATATAACTGTCTCTGAATGTTTGGTAAATTTCCGAATGAGCTGAGTTTGCTTCTCTGATTAACGTTGTAACCTTTTGACCTTGTGCATTCGAAGTTCACTGCCTTTGGGAAATCCCCGGCCCTCAGTAGGATGGAGTGTTGTGAAATTGCGCTAAAGATTTGAAGCCTTAAAATGCGACAGTGAAGTCTGGCATATCAAGCAGAAGGGTTTTCCGTTTCTTCAACAAAAAAATATAGATCCTCCCATTCAGATTGAAATGTTCTGTGCCATGTTCTAGTGTCATCTACGTATTTGCGCTTAGCTGTACGCTTCCCTGACTCCGCCATGATATGCAACGAACTGCACTTATACATTGTTTACAAACTTGGCTCTCAATTCCTTAACCTTTGGAATTTCTTTACTGCTATCAACATCAATACCATAGACTGACGTCTGCAGGAATGTGTACATGTTGTTGAGAACATCTTCATAGCTTACACAAAAACGAAGTGCGCTTTGATCAGTTCATCGATGGCTGCCAATGATGTGGCTCCCTGTCATGGGATGAGCATCTTGTCAATCACAATGTAGTAGGTGCTGATGGCTTGCTTCCGAGTTCCAGAGGCAAGGAGGAATGGCTGCCGTTGTTCCTCTTGACTCTCCAAATGTTCTTCTAAGCTCCTACATGACTAAATAGAGAAATTGTCATTAATTTACATCGTAATACGTCTTTAGTTTGTGGTACCTACTTCAATTACAAACTGTGGTGTTGCACATACCTTGTGAAACGCAACTAGATGGTCCATGGCATGAGCTGCAATGATCCTCTTAGTTTTTTTTTAGAAGGTTGAGATTGTAGAATATGGAGGAGCAACAGGAAGGATGCCATATCACTGACCCACTCTAAAGGAAAAGTGCAGAGTTTATTTGACATTTAATTTAAAGTTTCTGGGTCCAATACAATCTTAAATTAGCATTTTTTTGTGTCAAGTCATCATTAGTACTTCCTTTGACACACTGCACAGAAAATATTCTCATCTGGATAAGTACAGAATACCTTGGTGATCTGTAGAAGATTCCTTATTGTTCTGAATTCTGGCAGACTTCGGCAAACTTTGGAGCACTGGGGTGGTAGTAAGACGCTCTGCTTCTCTGATCACCTTTTCTTTATAGAATGTGTGCCACTTCTGAAGCAGTTTGGAAGATGTGTCTGGACCAAAGAGGAGGTTAAAATCTTGAGCTATCTGTAGCAACAGAGAAAAAAAAAAACATTTTTATTACATATAATCACGTGCCAGGTTTACTGCTTTGAATTATGTTTAAAGAAAAGCATGCTAATACTAACCAGCCCTTTAGTGTCCAGCAACCTTTGAAACACAGAGGATGGTGTGTGATTCATTAGGATTGTGGATAAGGTGTCTATAACTGAAGGTCTCCATTTTCTGCAGGATCATTTCCCTGTCGTTGGTGTGGTTCGTCAAGGATATCAACTCTTTGCGACGCTCTTCATCCAACTCATCACTAATCTGAGACGGCTTTCTCTCTTGCCTGGGGCCCCCTCCTCCTGAAGTCTGTCTTTTTCCACTCAAGTTTAGTTTTTCTTTGAATTGTTTTGTTTTGAGCCGCCACGCTAGAAATTCAGAGCCACTTTGGCTGTAATAGTAATGTTCCTTCCCAAGGTAGAGACATAATGAGATTGAACAAATTGTTACAAGGGTGTAGAGTTGAAAGTTTTAAAAAACCAGTCAGCGGTTAAAGCAGTCTAGGGGGATTCTAGCCAAACATACTTAAACAGAAATCCACTTAATAACAAACCCAAGGGCCTGGAACATTTAAAAGCACATCCACACATAAATGGATAGTTCACGAAAAAAACTAAATTCTGTAATTATTTACTCACCCTCTTGTCATTTTAGCCCTGCATGATTGACTTTCTTCTGCAGAATGCAAAAAGAAGACACTTCAAAGAATGTTGGTACAACATAAACTGTTGGGGCCCATTGACTGAGAAGGGTCTGTCTGCAGACCAGATGCACTCTCAGGCCAGATGCACTGTCAGCGGCGCATGCGCACTCCGACTCATGCCGTCTCAGCCGCGCACTCCAACCAACGAACTGTCAGAAACATGTGTGAATAAAATGCACCTACAGGCCAATTGTAAGTATATTTATTAAATATTCCATTTATTTATTTATTCTCATACAATATTAAGTCGAAGTGAAAGTGTTGTTTTAACTATGTTCAATTCGAACAAGATTAAGTCGAAGTAAAAGTGTTATTATGAATTATTTTACAAATATAATCGAAAACGTTCTTAACATTATCAGACGAATGTTGTAAATGTATTAATTTCATTCATACAGTATTAGATAGATGTAAAAGTGTTGTTTTAATATATAAGACAATGTTTTCGAAAACTAACTTAATCCTTATAAACAATAGTACCAGCAAATATCGCATCTATGATACTTGGGTAACGATACCTGTTCTTCATACAGTAATTTATTGAAGAACTAAGGTTATCTAAATTAATTTTGTAGCGTTGCTTGTAAACTCACAGGAAAGTTTGTAGGTGACCTGCACTATATAGTTATTTTTTTGACAATGTGTTTCTCAAAATTATTTAATATGACGTTGAAATCTATCAAATATAGGGTCCATCCATCCATCCATTTTCTACCGCTTATCCGGGGCCGGGTCGCGGGGGCAGCAATCTAAGCAGGGATGCCCAGACTTCCCTCTCCCTAGACACTTCCTCCAGCTCTTCCGGGGGGACACCGAGGCGTTCCCAGGCCAGCCGGGAGACATAGTCCCTCCAGCGTGTTCTAGGTCTTCCTCGAGGTCTTCTCCCGGTGGGACATGCCCGGAACACCCTCCCAGGAAGGCGTCCAGGGGGCATCCGGAAAAGATGCCCAAGCCACCTCAGCTGGCCCCTCTCGATGTGGAGGAGCAGCGGATCTACTCTGAGCTCCTCCCGAGTGACCGAGCTTCTCACCTTACCCCTAGGGATCGCCCAGCCACCCTGCGGAGAAAGCTCATTTCGGCCGCCTGTATCCGGGATCTTGTCCTTTCGGTCATGACCCACAGCTCATGACCATAGGTGAGGGTAGGAACGTAGATTGACCGGTAAATCGAGAGCTGAGCCGCTTCTTCACCACGACAGACTGGTACAGCGACCGCATCACTGCAGAAGCTGCACCGATCCGTCTGTCAATCTCCCGTTCCATCCTTCCGTCACTCGTGAACAAGACCCCCAGATACTTGAACTCCTCCACTTGAGGCAGGGACTCTCCACCTACCTGAAGTGGGCAAGCCATCCTTTTCCGACTGAGAACCATGGCCTCAGATTTGGAGGTGCTGATTCTCATACCAGCCGTTTCACACTCGGCTGCAAACTGTCCACTGAAAACCAGCAACGCTAAACACTAAAAACCAGCTACGCTAAACACTGAAAACCAACAACGCTAAACACTGAAAACCAGCAACGCTAAACACTAAAAACCAGCTACGCTAAACACTAAAAACCAGCTACGCTAAACACTAAAAACCAGCTACGCTAAACACTGAAAACCAGCTACGCTAAACACTGAAAACCGGCAACGCTAAACACTGACAACCAGCTACGCTAAACACTGAAAACCAGCTACGCTAAACACTGAAAACCAGCAACGCTAAACACTAAAAACCAGCTACGCTAAACACTGACAACCAGCTACGCTAAACACTGACAACCAGCTACGCTAAACACTGACAACCAGCTACGCTAAACACTGACAACCAGAAACGCTAAACACTAAAAACCAGCAAGGCCAAATAAAAACATTCTACAAGGTAATTTACAGTCATCTAACAAAAGAGAAATAAACTAAGATGTAAATGAAAAAAAAGTGATTTTTTGTTGTGTGAGTGTGTGAGTTAGGGTGTGTAAGTGTGCACTAGTCAGTTTCTGCTTTGTTTTTCTGTGTTTTACAAACAAATTCAATAAAGCTCATTTCCATCTATGAATCGGAGTCCCCTGTGCACTGTGTGAATGTGCGTTTTAACGCCTTCCACTTTTTTTTGAAGAAGGCCTTGATGGCCTTTCTTCTTTTCTTTTTCGGCTCTTCACTGGCTGGAAGCTGACACTCGCTTGTTTGCGTACTCCGAGAGATCATCTAAGATAAGAATACAAGAGAATATTGAATATGAGAATATTGCAGAAAGAAAATACTCTTGTACACCTGCAGTGATTCATTTAAAGTGTTACAGTTACTAAGTGTCTGAGATCAAGCATATAATACAATACAAACTATGATTTATACAGTGAGTGCCAGAACACGTTTCCAAAGTCAATAAATGTAAATTAAAATGTTCTTTTCAGATGCAAGCTTTACATTTGAAGTATCCATATTTTTAAATGAATTTAAAATATAAAACATGTCTTACCCCGGGAGGGTCTGAATAAATGTATATTGGTGGGCGGATGTAACATACTGGCCACTAATCCATAAAGAAACACAAATTGTTAATACAATGAACAATGACTGTGCAGTGGATTTTAAAATGATTCACATCTTACATTCCTGATGTTATTCGTTTTGCAATAATCTATTCATCTGACTTGCGTGGTTAAGACTGTTGTGACTAGTTAAATGATTTAAAAAAATCTAAACAAAGTCTTTATGTATATTGATAAAACTGTGAATCATCTTAAATGTTGGCAGGAGTAAAAAACAATAACATTTAAGCTTTAATTTTCTAATTTAGGAAATTAAATAAAGGACATGTACCTCGACAGCAAATGGCCTGTTCGGTTCCCGGCTTGTTTTTTCTATAAATGTAATAGTAAAAATCAAAGATGATTAAGGGACAAAGTTCTTACTGTTTATGTATTATACATTGGTATGCAGAATTGAAATTAGCCACATATAAAGATGAGTCTCACCTGTTGCAAACACCTCATCTGTTGACATCGCCTCACTTTTCAGCGATTCAATGTTTTTGTGCGCTATAGATATGAAAAAGAAACATAGCTTATGTATATTGGTGTGTATCAGCCACATACAGAGAAAATGTGTTTTACCTGTGACAAAAACGTCACAGTCTAAAGACACCTTTTTGATGTCTGCTAATCATCATCGTTGTGCAAAATTGACATTAGCCACATATAAAGATGAGCCTTACCGGTTACAAACAGATCATCTGCAGACGAAATCTCGTTGTACAGGCTTTCAAGGCTTTGGTGCGCTACAGATATGAAAAATAATTCCTTATACATTGCTGTATATGACTGACATTAGCCAAATATTGAAAGACGTAACGGTTTAAATATATTATACATTTCTGATCAGAATTGACATTAGCCATATACAAAGATGAGCCTCACCTGTTACAAACACGTCATCTGTGGACGACTTCTCCTGGTCGTACAAGCCTTCAAGGCTTTGGTGCGCTACAGATATGAAAAAAGAAATCCTTATACATTGCTCTATATGACTGACATTAGCCACATATTGAAAGACGTAACTGTTTAAATATATTATACATTTCTATGCAGAATTGACATTAGCCATATATAAAGATGAGCCTCACCTGTTACAAACACGTCATCTGTGGACGACTTCTCCTGGTCGTACAAGCCTTCAAGGCTTTGGTGCGCTACAGATATGAAAAAAGAAATCCTTATACATTGCTTTATATATCTGACATTGGCCACATATTGAAAGACGTAACTGTTTAAATATATTATACATTTCTATGCAGAATTGACATTAGCCATATATAAAGATGAGCCTCACCTGTTACAAACACGTCATCTGTGGACGACTTCTCCTGGTCGTACAAGCTTTCAAGGCTTTGGTGCGCTACAGATATGAAAAAATAATTCCTTATAAATTGCTCTATATGACTGACATTAGCCACATATTGAAAGACGTAACTGTTTAAATATATTATACATTTCTATGCAGAATTGACATTAGCCATATACAAAGATGAGCCTCACCTGTTACAAACACGTCATCTGTGGACGACTTCTCCTGGTAGTACAAGCTTTCAAGGCTTTGGTGCGCTACAGATATGAAAAAAGAAATCCTTATACATTGCTTTATATATCTGACATTGGCCACATCTTGAAAGACGTAACTGTTTAAATATATAATACATTTCTGTCCAGAATTGACATTAGCCATATATAAAGATGAGCCTCACCTGTTACAAACACGTCATCTGTGGACCGCTTCTGGATGTACAGGCTTTGGGGTTCTATAGATATGAAAAAAATGTTCCTTATACATAAATCTGACATTAATAGCCACACATAGAAAAAAGTGATTTACTCTCTGAAGACATTTCCTTGACATCCTCTAATCTAATGATTCCTTAACGTAAAGTTAGTTTGACATTGGACATTCATTAGACATTCGTTTTCATACCAATTAATCTCTTTGCGAGTGTTATGTTTTGAGTTTAAACTGACTCCGATAGACATAAATATATGCACTTTACATTTACATTCAGGCATTTGGCAGACGCTTTTATCCAAAGCGACTTGTATTGCTTTATCCTATAAATTTTACATAGGTATTTGCAATCCCCTGGGATCGAACCCTCAACCTTGCGTTGTTAACGCAATGCTCTTACCACTGAGCTACAGGAAAGCTGTACATTGCACAATGCTTAATTCCTTGAAAATAACGATATGTAAATTAATCATTAAAATTGAGTAAACAATTTAACTACGACACATTAACATATAAAAGCAGTACTTAAATGTTCAGAAAAAATGCCTGTTATTGCACAAGGCTCCGTTTTTTGGAAGTAACATGTTATGTATTTTATAATATTTGTATAACTTTTAATGTATGTCATTACATAAATCCATTAAATAACAACAGCATATGAGATAAAGGTATCAAACCAACTGTAATATATTCAGAGCATTATTCCCTATGATGCACAAAGCTTGTTTTTTTATTATTAAACTGAGTTTTTGTATACGGTATACTGATTCCTTTTTATATATGTTTAACATACTTTACCTATTTAAATCCATTAAACTCTCAGACAGTTTCCGATAAAAGTATCAAACCAACTGTAATGTATTCAGAGCATTATTCTCTATATTCATTTCTAAGCATGATGTTCTAAATGATGCCCAAGGTTTGTTATTAGGAGAGCACTTTTGGTATAGAAGTATACAATAGGCTATTCAACCCATTTTGATCCATTTCTTTAATGATTTTAGTAAGGCACGCTATTTTTAGGAAACATTTGGGGAAAAAAAAGAACCGCACAATACACAATACACATGTGGTCAGAAACCCTAAACAAAAAATATATGCAACTCAAAGTGCAACTGTAAAAATAAAAACATTTTGATATATAGTGCATTTTCTATTCCTTTTCTAGGGTTCATGTTCTCTTTCTGCACACAAGACACAGTGCCATGGAGATTCAAAAAATTAAATCTTAATATGGTAGGCCGGAACTATGAGCGCAGAGGGACGGGCTAATGAAAAAGTGATGTCATATGAAACCTGATTGGAAGAAGACGAAGTCATGCACACATGATTGTTTTCAAGTTGTTATCACAGTTCAAACCAATGTATAAAAGATGGAGTCAGATATGTATTCGTGGGATCACTTCAGATGAACTCTGAATATCCCACTTTGCTTGCCCGGGCAAATAAAGTTTAAACTCTTGGCACCTGGAACCCTTGTCTCTGAGATTTCTTTCTGCGATGGAAGGCCAATTGGCCACAACATTACCTAGCTATATACATGGATGATATGTACATGGATGTAAAAATTAACTGATAAAAATTGATAAACACACATCGTTGTTAAGATGCATTATACGTTGCTGTGCAGAGCTGACATTTGTCACATATAACGTATAAATTGTGTTAATTTACCTTTGACGAAGACGCCATTGTAATGATGTATTCGGGGTTTTCCCAAGCTATTGCTATACAAATATGAAGGGAAGTAGAAAACATAATAATCGGACACCGTTGTTTATAATATACGATACATTGCTGTGTAGAACTGAAATTAACCACCAAAAAAACTTCAACGCAAAAACGTAATTTTACGAGTTGGCTTATTTTCTCTAACGTTATTCCTATAACAAGTAAACATGTTTCACCTCTTTTTATCATCAACAAGCTCGTTTCTTCTTCAATCCGACGAGATTCCAATACAAAATCCATCGATACTTCTGGACCGTGGTGAATTACCCAGGAAACATCTTTCGATCCATCTGGAACCGGGATGTAATTCGGCGCGTTTGCAACTCGTTTGAAGAGCTCTTCTGTGGGTTTATAATCGTTTCGGTCTCTTTTTTTGTAGCGATCGCGCCACGCTTTTCTAATGGGATGATTCCTTCTTTTTTCCTCTTTCATCATCCTTACACTTTCGTCTAAGTACGGTATAAGAGAGCCGCCACTAAACATTGTGAAATCTTGTCAGCGAGCAAACCAAACTGCAAATGAAAAGTGTGCAAACGCGCGCGAGGTCTAAAGGGCTTCCAGCGAATTACGTCACAATCACAGACCTTCAAGCTAAATTTAAAGGGACAGTTCACTCAAAAATAAAGTACCGTCATCTGATCACATCAAGTCGCTTAACTAACAGTTTAAGTCTGTATTTTGTTTCTGTCAACTAATTCCTTATAAAAAATAACCAAATTTCTGCAATAAATAAAAACAAACACGACTGCTGTAGTTAATGGTAACCATGATTACCACAAATTAAGCAGGTGTTAGGCTACAGGTTATAACGTTACTTGCGTCTGAAAAATGTAAAGCTTTTTTTATTTTTATGCAATTTCAAACAATCAAGTTAAACATTTTAGTCCTCGGTAGAATTTCTTTTTAGACAACAGACAAGCATTATTAAAACGTCAAACAAAACATCACTGAAACACTATAAACTAAGTGAATTAAAATACACAAACAAATAGATGACTACTACAACTTTAACATCAGCAACATTTTATTTTCATTTATCTCAACAATCAGAAGTATTAACCATTTAAATATTTAAAATTGTTCTCATAAATGTATTCTTATACATTTTTATAAAGTATACAGACTTGCATAGACATTCTTTCAGCCAGCAGGTCTTATTTTCACACAACATTCTTTACATTAGCCTCTCTAAGATGATCTATATAACAAAAATATAGACAACAGAACATTATCTAAAGAGTTGCAAACCCCACAAAGGTTTGTTTCAAGTTCGTGTTACATTAAAATAACAGTGTTGCATTCATCATCCCTCACTGAACATGTGTGGGTGGGATGTTAGTCTCTGTAATGACTTCGTTACACTTACACACAGACTCCTGCAACTTCAAATGAACCTTCACAGAGATACACCTCCTTTGGTCTTTGACCTATACCTGACGTCTGGCTTCAGCCTTCATTTATACATTTCTATTATCTTTTATCCAAAGTGACTTAAATTGCTTTATAAAATGTTTGTGTCAAAGTTGCGTTGTAGCTCTTTTGGTAGACAGATCTCCTCTCCGCACCATTGGACAATAGTTATGGATAAGTTCTTATAAAAAGAAACATTTATTTTAAGCATCATCTGCATTTTTCTCACATCTCCTATTTGTCCTTGATGCCCCATCTGCAGGTCACAGAATCGAATTAACATGCACCACTTCTTGAGACCTCTGTTGAAGAACTTATTTTCTTAAAATGTAAATAAGGGCAGGACATATTCATTTTTAAATTCCACTGCGATTAGTTTATTTTATATATACGTTTAATGTTGTTCACTTTTCTTATGTACCACTTTATTAACTCTTTCCTTTGATGCAGCATGCTGTTGAATAAACTAACACTCATAAAATATATCTGTTTTGTTCTCACCTCTTGTTAAGACGCAATAAATGAACAAAATGTGCGCTACATTTGAATACCTTCAAATACTTTATTTTACACCCATTCAGCTCTGGTATTAAGATAAGTGTCTTTTAGTGCCTTTGACATGTTTGGGGCTGGATTCGGCTTTTTGACTTTTGGGTTCAGATGACACAGCCGGTGTGCTGGGGGTCTTGGGTGGTCCAGTTTTTCTGTTCACTATGGAAAATTCAAAAAAAACTCAATTTAGAAATAGGGTAGTAAATGCTTTTCTAAGTACAGAGATCTATCGTTTGTTTATTTCTAGCTGGTGGTGGTTAAGGACTTATACAGCTTGTACCAAATTTTCTTTTGATGATGAGATCTTAACATAGTACAAAGTATTTTGAAATGCTGACGTAAACATAAAAAATACTAAACACCTTTCAAACATACATTAAATACTAGATGATACTACCATGTGGAATTTATTTTAGTGGGTGTTTAACACTTACACTTGTTCTCCATGTTGGGCCGAGCCTGTAATTGTTTCTCCAGATCTTGGATCTTGTTGCCTGCAGGCCTTCTGCGGCTTTCAGAACCCGTACTTCTGCAGTGAATGCACAAGCTTCCACCTCTCTACAAAATACAGCTTACATAGCCTAAAGAAAATCTACAGATGTCATTACAGTCAAAATATGTGTGCTGAAGAGATCGCACTGTTTCTAAAGCACTGAAGGCTTCCTGGGCATTCTCGTGTTAGGAGACACAACAAGCTCATCTGTTCGAACATTGCTGTAATTAAACATATTACCTGAGAACAGACTTGTGGTTTGATCTTTTTCGACACAGAACTAATAGCATCATGAGACTAAAAGAATAACCCAAAGCTATAATTTTAAGGAAAGTGTTTGCAAAAGTGCATCTGGTCATAAATCTTGCCTTTCTTTGTTTTTTGACATTAAAACTTTGCCATTGATTTCATGGGTCCTGAGAGCATTTGAACTAAAATTCAACTAAATTAAATACAAACATATTGAAATATTCTTTTATTTGATTTGAAAGAGATTTGTAATGAATAATATATATATAATAAATAAACATCAATACATTTGGGGTTTGAACAACATGACATTTCGTAAAAACTAATTTTTAGGGATGTCAAACGATGAACTACAATTTAAAGATGACCAGAATCCTCAGCTGATGTTGGGTTTGGAAATGTTACCTTGTGATGTATTTGGAAAGGTTATCCAGTTTCTCCGAGATGATTCTGGCATCTTTATCCATGTCGACTATGATGTTCCGTTCAGGCGATGGAAGCGATGCCTGGTCATCCGAATGTACCGGTGGCACCATTACAAGCAGAAGGTCCACCATCCGGCGAATCAGTTTGGAGTGAATTGAATTTACCTGCCAACCCAAGGACATCTAATGAAATGAATGGCTCATTACGTAATGCAGGTAAGGCCTGTCTCAAACCTCCTCCCGAAGCCTCATGTCTTCACATTCAAAGATATTTTCTTGGGAGAACAAGTGTTGTTCATTGTCTTCAGGACATCATCGATTTCCATCCTTTCACAGACCCAGACGGCCAAATAAACATACTAGTTCAATGAGGAACATCCATTTCAAATATAAGCTCTACAAACCACTTAAAAAAAAAACGATGAGTTATTTCAACACATGATTGAGTAAAATATTTTTTACATTTAAATTTTGTATTTCAACTCTTTTTTTTCTATTTTCTTGGCCCAGGCCCATTCAAGTTGTGTACTGTTCACCAGCAAAACGGCATCTTCAAACAGATTTATCAAGCTACCAAGAGCTTCCTCCATCTTCACCCAATCTCCGGAAGGATGGCGTTCAGGTCCACTCTGGGATCTTAGTCTTCTGGACCAGAACTCCATATTATCACTTATTGACATTAGTGTTGCATGCATCTCTGCATGAAGAACCAAAACACAGTAATTTATTTGAGAATAAAGACATTAATACTATATGTGGAAAGTCCTGCGTATTACCACTTTCTCCATTGATGGGGATTCCTAGCTGCTTGTGCTAAGTGATGGTTTTAGACAGCTCTCCCATGGCCTCTTGAGCTTTCGGGGGCCTTTCATCTGAAGCCGGGTCTCTCCTACAGAAAACCGAAGACAAACCTCAATCCAGGACTCTTGTAGGTTTGTTTGCATTTTTATTGCAATGTTTGCACATTGTTGCGTTAACATCTAGGGTTGAACAGAGATAGAGTTTAACTTGTTTTCTATTAATTCTTGTACTTTCCACTTTAAGTAAAAATAAGACAATTAGCATTGCTAACCGTAGACCATTGTTTCAGGTCATAATAAAGTTTCTCCTCTGAAGATCTATACGTTTTCATATCAGGGCTCCTTTTGTATAATAAAAAACAGAGTGAATAAAACATTGAATAATGTGAAGAATGTAAAGAAATAAAACAGGAATTCCTTCACTGACCTGATCTGGTCTTCACAGAACTTCTGCCACTTGACAACATGAGCTCGGACAGATTGGATGGTCTCGCGTTGAGTGCCTTCAGTCTTTCTGAGGTTCTCCATGAAGGTGGTTAGGTTCTCTTTCCATTGGTCGGTCAACTCAATCATGTGCGATAAATCCTCTGAATCCTGTGAGGAAATGTGATTATGGGTATAAGCACATACACGGTCAAATCCTGACAGATCTGTTAAGAAGTGAGAGAGTTGTGTTTATACCTTTGTTGTGAGGACGAGAGTGAAGTGCTCGGCAGTCTTGTCCCGTGTTTGCTTGGTAACATTTAGCCGTTTGACCAGCTGTAGTTTATTTATCTTTATTATCTAAAGGAAACATGACAGACAGTTAGTTTCTTTCATTATTTATCTACCTTCAAGTCATTCCAATGCTTTCCTGTAGCTCAGTGGTAAGAGCATTGCGTTAACAACGCAAGGTTGTGGGTTCAAGCCCAGGGGATTGCAAATGACTCTGTAAAATGTATAGGATAAAGCAATGTAAGTCGCTTTGGATAAAAGCGTCTGCCAAATGCCTAAATTTAAATGTTTGACTTTCTACTGCATAACACAAAAGAAGATCCCTGACGATAGTAAAAACAGAACATTTGGAGATTGATAAAAAAAAACATATTTATGCCATTTTTCTTTTGCTGTTTTTTTCAATCAAGAATTGATTTGAGATTTCCTAGTCCCATGCTGGTGATGAAAAACGATGCGCTTAAATGTTTGTTCTGTACTAGTAGTAATGCTGGTTAAATACAGCTTTCTGATTGGTCAACTTGATTGTCTCTGCTTAGGTTCTTGCTTCTACACTTTCCTTATATTCTTTACCTGTCATACATATTGGCTCCATACAATTATATTTCAATTTTTTTATCATTTGACTTTGACATTCAGGCTTTCCCTCTAAACGGTTTTTATTCGCATCATCACTCGTTCGGCTAAAGATTATTTCCCTGTCATTATCGAATTTATTCTCCCATTATCCTGTGTCTGACTTGAACTGAAAACCTAGTATCGCCCCCGGACAGAGTTCTCACTTTGGAACCAAACTCTTCATTTAGTTAAACAATAAGTAAAGGGTGGACTTTGTCGACATCTACTAGTCATTCTAGTGAACTGCACATCTCCTAAATGAAACTGGCCCAAAACCTTATATTGTATGCCTATAGATGACGTTTGACACATATTGATGTCAAAAATATATAATTCGTTAATAGATTAGCATTTTACAATATGAATGCATGGGTTGTCTATAAAGATATACACATCTACACTATTAAAAGCTAAGTTTAAGAAGGGCATTGTCAGGGTTGTTAAGCCAAACTGAAGCTCTGCAGCAAAGATGGGATCTCCGTGACTTTTTTCCGAAACATGGGTCAACCAATCTCTCCTTTTGAGCAGTGGAGGCTGGTGCAAACAATTTTTGAGGGGGCGCAAATAAACTGAAAATCCAACTGTCAGACTATGAACCCATTAATATACATATAGCCATTAATCAGGTGATGTATCATTATTACAGTCAATGCTAATGCATGCAAATAAATGTGCTATGATCAGTGATTTGATTGAATGTGTGTTTATTATCAGTAATCAAGATAATCATTAAAAACTTTTTACCTAATCATTGGCCAGTAACACTATTTGAAAATAGATTTTGCTGTCCTTTCTTTCTGACTTGCAAATTTCTCAATGACCTTCTGGTTAAAGTCAATTATCTCAGTCACCATTCTACTCTCCATTGACAGCATGACCAATGCATTTAGCCTCTCCAGGGTCATGCTATTTCTCAGAAAAGTCTTAACTCTTTTCAAAGTTTAGGAACACCTCTCAGAATCATGGGTGTAGTCATGGGTGTGCTGATGAGGATCTTTATCAAAGTGACAGTCTCTGAAAAGACTTCTTCAAGATTGTTCTCCTTAAACAGCTGGAGTAGGTCCACAGCACCACAAGAGGTTCTGAAATCTTCCCTGCCGTAGATGAGACTAAGCTGTCTTTAGCTTACTCCCATTGAACACTGGATAGGCCTTCAAAGTCCTCCTCAGTGCATCTTCAGGAAACACCACTGTGTACTGTTCAAACCTGTCTGCTTGCAGCAAGGTGGCACTAATGAGGTGGTTTGTGAAGCAGAACTGTTCCATGGTGTTTGAGTATAATGTCACAAACCTACAGAATGAGGGACAAAAACAAAAATGATGTAGTGATGACAAAATGTCAATTTCAACTCAAACATTTAAAATGATCAGTTTTATGTTATAGTGAGATGGAGACCAGTTTCAGCGTTTGAATCCTTGATTTATCCAAACCTCATACATATGGACTAGACATTCTGAGTTAACATGTCAAGTTTCATGAACTTCTGATGCTTAGGGCGCTAATAGCAATTTTTAAAATATCAGCCATTTTCATATCAATCAGATTCAGAGAATATGAAGGCTGTAATACTAACTTTTTTATAGAGGAAACCTAAGAATAACAAATCTATTTTTTCACAATTTAAAGACTATGATAATGGTTAAATAGAGTGACTTTTAGTAAAATATGCATTGCAAATAAATGTAGTATAGTTTCATAAAGTTTAATAAAGCCCAATATTAAAGGATCTACTCTTTGCTACAATACTTAACCAAAAATGTATAAACTCAAAGACATGAGAACACATTCAGTACCCAAAGAGGGTAAATGAAACATTGCCATTTAACTTGATGTTAATATTTACTTTCTTTTTGATAGCTTTTCTATGAAAACTGCAGAGTAACAAGTACAGCAAAAAACTCACTTCTGTTGCAATCCGTTCATTGACTTCTGGACTGAGCGACCGACGCCTCTTCGGTTGAGAAGCGCCTTCACTGCTTTGGTTAACCAGAGAATGGAGACAATTTCTGCAAAGGATCAAGAATTGTATGACTAATAACACTAATAATGAAAACAAATACAAAAGGAGGAATAAAGTTGCTACCTGATATTCTGTATGTCCTGCTGGAACTGCTGGATGCTCCACTTAATGTGGACTGAATATATATTCTTCTGCTGGAGTTTGGCATAGAGAATGTCCTCATGTGGCATGATGTTGTGGAAAAGGTGAAGATTTTTTTTAAATCCTGATTCTCCAGCAGCATGGCAAAGCCTCCTGCCTCTCTGGTGGTAAGAGGGTCAAAGTTACCCGAGTCTCAAATAGTTTCAAAACAGCGAATGAGGCCCTCTCTGTGCTCAAACACTGTATTGATGGCACAGCTGTGGAAGTTCCATCTAACACTGCTCGATGCTGGTAGTTTATGGGTAACAACTTTATCAAGAACATCTGTGCGCTTGGAGGATTTGCCAGCTTTTTTTCAAGATCACCCAAGGTCAGAACTTTTTTTTTTAACTCTTGGTATGAGAGAAGTGGCCTTTTGCATTATTAGATTCAGTTGATGCGCATAGCAGTGGATGTAATGGGCATTTGGGTACACATCTTGAATCTTCCTTTGAACACCTGCAGTGGCACCCCTCATCACACTGGCTCCATCATACGCTTGGGAGATGAGTTTACTCTTCTGATCCTCAGGAAGGATGACAGCAAGTTGCTCTTTTAGTGCTGTAGCGACGGAATCAGGTGTAGTTGAATGCAGATGAATAAAAGCAAAAAAACTCCTGTACATTGCTTTTGGCATCAATGTAGCGCAGCACAAGCACAAGTTGGCACTGTGGCAATATCGGTGGTCTCGTCGGCCTGGATTGATAGAAAATCGCTGCTTTGTGCTTCTTGGATTACGTGTTCCCTCAGAACAGTCAACATACAGTCCAACAGCTCGTCCTGCACGGTTTTCGAAGTTCCTTAAGCAAGAGTGGCATCCTCGAGGTTCTCTTTCAAAACTCCATCAAGACAAGCAACAAAGTCGACCAAGCCACGGAATATCCCGGGGTTATCGGAGCTCTCGCTCTCGTTACTGCGGTCATGCCAGCCTCCGCTTTGAAAACGTCGGTCAAGCCAGCCCTCACATTGGTATTCTGCACTCACATATATGAAAGATTACGGTAGGAGCTCGGGATGACAAATTTCAAAATAAAAGTGGGTTAGGGTGGGGTTAGTGTGTTTGTTCACTACCTACACAATGGGTTTAATGCAGAGGTCACACTTCAATTATGGGTGACCTACTGACAAATAGGTAACTTTTCATACACCATATCAGGACTAGAGGTCGACCGATATGCGTTTTTCAGGGCCGATACCGATTATTTCCATGTGAATTAGACCGATAACCGATTTTTGAACCGATATATATATATATATGGTGTAAATTTACATAGAATTCTGTGAACATTTTTTAAACTACAAGGAACACAGTAAACAACAACAAGCAACAAATAATTGTAGTAGGTCCCTAAAGTTTTAAATGATTATAGAATGTGTAACAGTAGTCCCAATTTACAAACAGCAGGTTCTGTTCTGATGACTTAAAGATTGCATACAATACTGGAACTATTCAATTAATCATTTTTCTCATCATTTGATTAATTAGCACAATTTGAATTTATATAATAAGTGTAAATAATTTAATTGTATCATAGCTTTATTGTGCATGTTGTTGAAAAGACCGCAAATGTTTTCATGAAGCTATAACATTAAAAGCATATTTTAGCCACACTTAGTTAGAACATTAGCCTATTCCCTGATTGTATTGTCGGCAAGACGGCATTTAATCACACCCGTGTGTGTCTCTCAACATTTATGTGTATAAATAAGTTGCGAAAAATAACTCGATCTAACATTTGTCGCGAGGAGCTTGAGGTGCAGAGTATATGTGTGTGTGTGCGTGTGCGCATGAGAGCGCTCTGACTGAAGACCGACGATTCAAGTTCTTTATACTTAAAATTGTATGCTTGTATCTTTTAAATTGTGTAACTTAAAGTGACGTGCATAACGCCAGCTCAATCAATCACAAGAAACGCGCGTTCAGTGTGCTGCTCACTTGCAGAGTAAAATCATTGTTATACTATGGATGTGAATTATATCTACATGATAATAACGCGTAAATCCTGAGGAACCTGCAGGAAACCCCGCAATGTTGCTCCGAAATTCAGGCAATAATTATATTGAAGTGTTTTGCATCTTCAGTGTAGTGGATTGTGATTTATTTCAACGTCTGATGCTGCCTTACTTCAGAGAGCATGAAGTTGAAGCAGCGCTTTCGGTGTGAGAGTAAAAGAAACTTTCTGTTCCGCAGCCTCCCGCGTTGATTGGCCGGACTCGTGACTTAGTCCCAACAAACCAGAGGGGCAGTGGGCGGGCATTACTCTAGGCAACAAACTCTCACTAAATCCGTGGCTGCATCAGAGCCAAATAGCGCATTTCAAAATTAAATGACTTTATCTGCAAATCGACTTTGAAAATGACCGATATCGATTATCGGCTAAATCCTTAATATCGACGACGATAATTGGCCATTATGATAATCGGTCGACCACTAATCAGGACTGTTTGATGTGATGTTTTTCAATAAAAGTCCCCTCAATATCCTATATAGACTGTTTTTTCTCGATGTTCAGAGAGCAAATAAAAATTATATACCTGTTTCTTGAAAGTGATTTCACCTCAAAATCATAGAACACCATCTCAATTTGGTACTCAAACAATATCAGGACTTTCTGATGTTAATACTTCCCATGTCCACTGGAAGTTTCTGGTGAGTAGATGATTCTTTTTTATATTAACTGTGTTATATTATATTTAAGAAAAAAAAATTGTATCAAATAAAATGATTTTTTTATGTTTCAATGTTTGATTTCAGCTCATAAATGCTTTGAACCATACTGTTTATGTGGTAAACCCATCAAAGAGTCCAAAGAGAAAGCTGAATCCAGGTGTGCTGAAAAAAACTTCAGGCATTTGTTTATTTATCCGTTTTGTTTAACAGAAGTATTGACGGTTGTTTATTTTTAAGTTGGTTTGCTAATAGATGTTGTCTCTACATTACGTGCATTTTTTATTTTTAACTTTGTTTTGCCTGTGGATTTTTTTGACATTAAACAAATGAACATTTGGAATGGTCTCTTAGTTTTTTCCACAGCTGTATCCAATGAATTGAATGTTGGTGCTTGTTTAGATTGCAAGGGAAGTGATGAAGGCCTTTCCAGCTGTCTCAGTTATAAGCTTTGGGACTTCCAAAAAAGAAATTGAAAGAGGAGTAATGGGTGCCCAGACACTGGAATCATCAGGTTTGTTAAGGAAGTGATTGTATGTACTATGGTGCAATGATAACCAAATGTAGCTTTGTCAGCAATACATAAAATAAAAATAAAGTGCTTTAATGGTTGTTCACAGCAATACAATAGACGAACCCTTTGTTGTTCCCCAAAGAACCATTCAGTTAATGGTTCTTCAAGAACAATCCGTTTCTTTTTATAATCTGAGGAACCTAGTTTTGCAACAAGGAACCTTTTGTGAAATAGAAAGATTTTTGTGGAACCAAAAGGTTATTCTATGACATTTAATTACCTTTTGAAGCACCTGTTTTTTAAAGAGTGTATCCTATGGTAGTTTTAACAAAACTTGTTGAGGAAAATTTCAATGAACCCGATTGTGGAAGAAAATCATTATTAACTAATCTTCAGAAAAAACATTTATTAATTATGATCACCTTACTGTATGAGTACAATATGAGTGTTGTCTCGTTTTTTCAGCGTAGATCTTAAAGTTAATATAATCCGAATGAGGAATCTTTAGCTGTGAATCTTTAAATACTTTAACTGTGGTCAAATGTAAATTAACTTGTGCTTAATTAACTTAATTCAAAAAATGATTACGTGTGTGGATCGGTGATATTTGAATCCGGCATTAAAATATGTTCATCAAATAATGTTATGTATTAACCAGGATTTATGAACGATGAGCAATGCATTTGCTACAGTATATTTTAATCTTTGATGACAGTATGTAATAAAATACAACGGATCATGTTTGATCTGGTCCAATGAAAAAAAATATTAACAGATAGAACTTTGGATTTTAATTAGTACATGTATTAGTAAATGTTAGTTTAAATTAACTTTAAACTAAGATTAATACATGTTTTGGAAGTATTTTTCATTGTTTATTCATGTTAACAAATATCTATAACCAATTACTTAAGTTCTAAGATTAGTTACATAGTTCAGTTCATTTTAAAAGTGCGGTCAAAAAATATATATGTTTATTAAAGTTTGGCATTCTCTTGTAGAACCAGAAAGAACATGAGACTCGACCTGCAACAGTACATAATGCGTTACAACACACATTATGAAGAATTATAATGCATTTTACCCTTTAATAACTCTTTATAATACATTATACATGTTATGTTTATCTTTAAATAATAATAAAAAAAATGACCCCCTTAATGTTGTGGCAGTTTCTTGCTCTGTGTTATCGAAAATGGTATCGAGTATCGATATTTTTCAAGGTATCGTATCGAAGTCAGAAATTCCAGTATCGTGACAACACTAGTAAGTAGTGAACAAAAACACCCAGAGCAGAGGGCAGCCATGACTTTTTGGTTATGAGTTTGTCTCTTTAACCACTAGGCCACAACTGGCCCACTTGGTCAAAACCAAGCACCAGAATGCCTTAGCAACGGCCGGGCAACAACCCAGAACGCCACACAAACTGCATAGCACACTCTTATAACCACCAAAATACCTTATCAATGGCCTAGAAATCACCTAAAACAGTATAGAAACTGAATAGTTACCCTTACACGTCTTCTCTCATTGCCCTAGCAACTTCACTTACAACCGTTAAAAGACTTACAAATGAATGAGTGCGAAACCGCATTTATTTTGAAATTTGTCGTCCCTCGCTCCTACTGCGATCTTTCATATATCCAAGCGCAGAAAACCAATGTGAAGTCTGGCTTGACCGACGTTTTCAAAGTGGAGGCTGGCCTGACCGCAATAGCAATGCTAAGCTTCCGAAAAACTGGAGCCTCATAGCGTCGTCAAGATGGCTGCGGCTACTTTCATGCGGCTTGCACTTTTCAGCGAGATGTTTTAAATCGAAAACCCCTGTTGTTGTCTCGGTGCCTGGACTTTGAAACAGCAAGCAGGTAAAACAATAAAAGGCATGACTTACATCGCATACAGCTAGCCATCTCCATTTGCCATAAGAAGTGCTGGAGAAGTACCGAGCTGCTGAATTTGCAAGTTGAGTAGATCTGGTCCAAACTCATAGAGCTGTTTTTGTTCTTCATCCGAACGCCTTTTGAACGGGTATTCTTGTAAAGATAAAACCAAATTTTCTTTCATCTCGAGATAATTTCGCTTGCTTCCACATTAATCAGTACCTGTCAGTCAATCTGCTCTCGAGCGGTAATGAGACGCGTTGAGAACGGTCCAATCACATGAGGCCAAAAATATAAAAACAATATTGATTCGCTTTCAACAAAAGTGGGAGGGATTAAGGCGCAGAGTGCTGCGCACCAAGGACGATTTGAAACAAGCCAATCAGAACTCAGCCTCAAATCACATGCTTTTCAAAAATAAACACTCGTTTGTTTAAATACAGTTTTTATTTTTAAATAAATGATGATATAACTAACAGTGGAATAGTTCGACTAAACTATTTTATTTCGTTATTAATTTGCAAAATATATTTAACTTATTGTTGCCATATTTTTTTTTACTATGCTTCAGAAACAATTACAATAAGGCATATTAAATTTGAAATTACAATTACATTTAGAAAATAAAACCCATCCAATTACTGAGTAATAAATAAAAATAAGACACAAAGATAGAAAAAATAAAAATTAAACTCTAACAACCTACATAACATCAATGTCTTAAAGCTCTTGTTGTCATATTAAAGTGGCTTTCTTCTCTGTCTAACTTTAAGGGGGCGACGCCCCAGCGCCCCCTATTGACCTGCCGCCACTGCTCTGAGACACAGATTATGCCAAATCCTCGGCATTTGGGCCAACAGTATGCTAAAACGTGTTAAGCATAATTTTTTAGAAAGCCTTATCTTTAATCATAACTATTCCTTTTTAATTACATTTTTATACAATATGTAAAATTTGTCACACGGCAGGACATTTCAATTTTGTATTAAAAATTTAAACGTATTTTTTTTATGGATAGATATTGCATAGAGAGGTACAGGGTAACATACACACCTGAACTTTGTGGACGATAACATTTGTTTGTAAACTGAATATTTAAAAATCTAAGTCTTTTTGTTCTTTCGTCTTATTTTTTCATTTGTTGTCTGCGCAGAATACTGTATCTACGGTGAACTAGTTAAGAGGCATGTAAAGGGCACAAACAGTCTGAAAAGGTCTGCCATTGTTCAAAGTAGGGAGCAATGTACTTGTCGTTTTAAAAGGATCTTTTCAGGTAGGCCGAAACCGATCCTGGCCCAGGCCTTTCCTGGCCAGGGTGTGCCTGGGCATCTCTGATTTACCTGAGGGACCAAATACGGCCGGGCAGAGGGGGGGGGGGACCGGAGCAAAAAAGGCAACTGGTTACTGGCCGCAAAGGATGAATGGATGAAAGAGGAGAAGGCTGTGCAATGACAAACAAAGGCATTGATGAAGGTTACTGTGGGGTTTGCGTTGACCAATCCTCTTGACCTGAGGTGAAGTAAAAGCAGGTGCATAATAATGCTGTTCAAATAGCACATTATTAAAGGGATGGTTTACCTGAATGTTAAAATGTCATCATTATAATCACCCTCATGTCATTCCAAACCCATCCGCCACATGTAACAAAAATCGCAGTGTCAGCATTTTGTTTTTTTATATGTGATACTGTAACAATGGTTCTCCCACTGTGGCAGGGTACTTGAAGAGACCCCTAGTGGTGGTACGTGACATGAACGGAAGTTAAAAACCATTAATTTCGTCGTTAAAATACAATGTAAAGTGTTTAATACATGATCTACAAATACGGAATACATCTCACATATCGTATGTGCAATTATTTATACAGTTAAATTAATTCTCGTTTATTTATCATTGGTCGATGTAACCCAGGCGCGCGACAGGCAGATCAAACACAGAGCCGGAGCAGCCAGACGCTTGTGCGTCTCTCATCCGATGCGCTGTGTGCAAACAAAGCGTCTTATGTATTTCTGCCCTTAAACAGCTGTTTAAAGCTGTTGTTATTGCTGTAAAGCGCTCGACTCGAGTCTGCATCTACTCGCGTTTTGACGCGAGCATTGACGAGCCGCTGCGGTAGCCGACCTCCACGTGAGTCTCTGTTTGTTATATACAGCTGTTCCCTTGACGTTTAAGTATACGAATATTTATCGTCTGTTTTAAATATTATTTTAACATTGTCTTTCTTTGATGTAGTCTCTCTGAAAGTCCCCACAAAAGTTAATAAATCCCCCATAAAAGTAAAGAGCCCTGTTTACTGTGCCCTATGGAAAAGTGTTTTGTGTCTGCTATTAATGCTGACTAACATTGTTTTCTTAGTTTGAAAACAGCTTGTAAATAAAACAAAGAGTGTGTATTATTAATAATAGGCCTACATAAGAATTGGAGAACGAGGTGTAAAGATAAAAGTTCACAGCTCTACTATAAATTAGATTGCGGTAGTGGTGCTTGGTACAACTATTTTTATTACTTTTAAAACTACTGCTGTAGGAAAACAAGTTACTCAGAAATTGTCATTTCAAATATTTATGAATAAACGTATACTTTTGTGAAAATTGCTTTAGCCTAACATTCTATACTGCACTGTATCAAGGAGAGGATGACCGGGGCCATGTATTGCGAGATTTTGGGGAACAACCTCCTTCCCTCAGTTAGAGCATTGAAGATGGGTCGAGGCTGGGTCTTCCAGCATGACAATGACCCGAAGCACACAGCCAGGATAACCAAGGAGTGACTCTGTAAGAAGCATATCAAGGTTCTGGCGTGGCCTAGCCAGTCTCCAGACCTAAACCCAATAGAGAATCTTTGGAGGGAGCTCAAACTCCGTGTTTCTCAGCGACGGGCTAGAAACCTGACTGATCTAGAGAAGATCTGTGTGGAGGAATGGGAATTGCTGAATTGAGTCCACCTCCCTATGAAATCCAGTCCTTCCTGTGAGTACAAAAATACAGAGTTATTGCTATAAAAAAACGTTCTTATTGAAAATATTAGAAGTGGACATTTAAAATGATCTTCGTGCTATTTTATAGTACAAATAAAGCTGTTTAATCTTTTTTCTCTGGTAATAAAAATTGTATTCTTTTCTTATGTGATAATTAATGCAGACCCTCGGCATTATGTTATGTACAGTATATTTAACTTTATATAAAACTGTTTGTGTCAATTTAAGAAAGAAAGTTCTAAGGATGTGTAAATGATGAAAGACATTTTGTTTCATTTTGTTGTGAGCTTTTTATAACTCATGCACACTTTTCCTTTCTCTTGCAGTCCTCTGTGCCCGTGTGAAGGAGGAGAAGAGTCTCGCTTTAATCTTTTCCCTTCTGTAGACTCTCTAACCTGTACTGTAGATAAACATGTAAATAGTTCTGTTCTTTTTTCTTTTTGTGTTCTTTTGTCAGTAAGATTGGTGTTTTATCAGCATCATAAATGTGTTTGAATAAGCTTTATAAACTAACATGGAATAACATTTAGTCTTGCATTCTTATCATCGTTTAATACTTCATAGTTTTATTGCTTACTGTCGACTACAGCAGGAGTCATTATGCATGTAAAAAAAGACTTTGTAAGTTATAAACTTACCGGACATCAGCAAGGTGATGACAAATCAACAAAGACATGTCATCATCCCATATTTCAAAATCCCTCAAACTGTCTTAAACATGGTAACACCATTCCTTTGTGTGTGAAGAGTTTTTCACCGAGCACCTTGTATTCTTGTCAAGCTATTTCTGAGTTCTGACTAAACTAGATTCACATAAAATGGGTTTGTATCGTAGTCCATATCATTTTAAGAGAAACTTTTTAATACACAAACTACTTTTGTTATCTCTTCATTTATTCCTTTAACTGAAAACACCTGCATCTTTAGAAGCGTTTGTGTCTTGTGCATTTAAAAGGATTAACAATGTCATTTAAAGGTCCAGTATATACCTTTACCATAACTCACTGCTTCAAGTCTACATCCCCTCGCGTCATCTTGGGCCTGAAAAAGAGTTGCGCCTGGTTGTTCCATCACAGCGAGGCACCAGATCGCTTGCAAAAACCATTACTCATTGAGTTCCCCTGTCGTGGAAAGAAGGTGGACACGTTGAGAGGCTACAGGTTGGTTGAACATAAACCTGGGTATATTTTAATTTGCTCTGACTCGGTTTCAGTTTTATAGAGTTAGAAATCTTTTAAATCTAGCTGCAAAAAGACATAAATTGGAATTGTTCAAACATGATCAGTTTTATATGGGTCCCAGCCCGAATAGGAGTAAAAGGAAATGAGGTTGTGGATAAAATAGCAAAGCAAGCTTTACAGAGAGAATCAATAGATACGCACGTTCCGTTACGCAAATCAGCAATTAAGGTTTTAATTCGGAAAACAGCTTAATTAACATAGTAAACCAGAAGATATCTGTATATCGAAGAAAGAATATGTAATGTAATAGAAAAATGTTTGTCCATTGCAGTTAAAATATCACACTTAAAATAACAGGAAACATCCAAACCTATTATGTGAACAGTGTTATGTTGAGGAAACGGTACAGGTTAGAGAGTCTGCTGAAGGGGAAAGATTACAGCGAGACTCTTCTTCTCCTTTACACGGGCACAGAGGACTGCAAGAGAAAGGAAAAGTGTGCATGAGTTAAGAAAAAGTTCACAACAAAATGAAACAAAATATTTTTCATCATTTACACATCCTTAGAACGTTCATTCTTAAATTGAACACAAACAGTTATATATATATATATATTTTTGCACAGAGTAACATATTCATAACATAATGCCGAGGGTCTGCATGAATTATCACATAAGAATAGAATACAATTCTAATTATCAGAGAAAAAAAGATTAAACAGCTATTTTATATGTACTATAGAAAATAGCATGAAGATAATTTTAAATGTCCAATTCACATATTGTTCAATAAGAAAGTCTTCTATACCAGTGGCGTGGTTCTGTAGTCCACTAGCTTGGTGATCACGGTGTTGTCCCCCAAGCGAACAGCCTCCTTCATTGCTGTCCACCCATTGTAGTCAGTGGTGTCTATGTCCACCCCTGAGAGAAACCACGCATGCAATAGCGCATGATCTCTCTTTCGTACTGTTCTGTAGAAGGCCGGGTGAAACAAAACTATTTGTGACTCACAGATATGCATGTGTTATAGAAAATGTGTGCAATTTGTGTAAAAATGCTCGTTGCTTATATACATATGTTAGTGAAAAAATGAAAGAATTGACTAAATTAGTGCTTACTGGATCATTTCCACGGCAATTCTCACTGGGTGTAGGTTCACAGTGAACCCTTTCAACTGCAGAAGCTTGATAACTGTAAAATGCCTACAAGACACAGTAGTCTGATAAATCCGGGAGCATGTCATAGAAGAACTATTTTTATCAGTTTAACTTTTTATCTCCATAATCCTGTTCAGGTTACCAGTCCATCACAGTTACATATATGGTCAATTGAGCATCTCTAATTCAACATGGCAATAAATGAATGAATGGCTAGTGAATGTCTATTCAGCTAAATAAAAAAACTTCTTGGGCTGGTTTCCCAGACAGGGATTATTTTAACCTTGACTATGGGCCTTAGTTAATTAAGGAAGTTTTTACAAACATGTCTTAAAAAAACATGACTTGTGTGCATTTTAAAACAAAACAACGCCACTGATTTATTTTAACATATGTCAGTGCAATTTTAGTTTAGATGGCGGGCTTATTCTCCGACTGCATTATATTATCCCTTACGTATAGACTAAAACCTGCTGCTGTTTTTGTCGTCAATGTAAATGATACAACAAAATACAAAGTCATGAACTGCTCTTGACTTAAGAAGTTATGTTTCTTTAATTTAAATCCATGTGTTTATTTCATTCATACAGTGAGAGAGGAAAAGCCGTTTTAATTTCTACATCATTCATTTTTGGTTTTTAAATGGTACTGGACTGTTAAATTTACATTTATTCATTTAGCAGACGCTTTTATCCAAATCGAATTACAAGTTGGGCAAACAACGGAAGCAATTGGGTCAAACATTAGGATACAAAAAGCATAAGAGCAATAAAACTTTTCCCCCCAACCCTACAGTGTACAGAGCCAAGTTTAGTTTATCAAGCTTAAATAACATTCATTGTTTTTTTAAGATATTTTAGAAAAGAAATCAGAAATGATTAGTCAGGTGCAGACGGAGGAGATGTGTTTCAAGCCGATTCTTATAGATGGCGACAGAATCTGCTGACCTTTTAGCATACCGGTTACAATCTTGTATCGTTGGCACTATATTTAGGCTTCGACAAAAGATGCATTTCTATCAGTTGGAAAAGGTAGTTTTCTCAGCATCTATTTTGTGCAGTATGTGCGCGGCGGATAAGCTAAACATTCAGTTTACTGAAATTCTGGCGATTCATGAACGAGCACAACACAGAATTTAAGCATCTGACACTGTTACTGACTGTTTGTTTGGCTTAACTAACATGAACAAAGGTTGTTGGCGGAGGCAGTGCACTACAGGGGAAGATATCAACCACTCATTGATGTAGATGTACGGTGACTTTGTCAGACTACGTTGCAGTATAAATCAGGATAACAAGTGTTTAAAAAGTGACTAATTGTTAACATGTGGTATCATGGGTAGTGTGTTTCCTGTCTTCACAACAGAGACAAAAAATATATAAATGGAAAAAAGCTTTATTGTTCACTTGTATTACAGTATGTGACAGTTCAGTTCAGTTAAAATAAGACTGCATATTGTCGCTTTGTGTCGTAGTTGGGTATTATTTGTGTCCCCTTCAAAAATTTGATGTGTATTGTCCCCCTACTGTTAAATTAGATTTACGCCCATGCTATGATGTGGTTGGACCAACATCCACCAAGCACTTAGAACCAAATAGAACATTTATTCAACCCCAAGGACACAAAAATGCATTAAATAGCAAGCATGACATCAAGACAGGTCAATATGTCAAAACTAAATATATAAAATTGTTTTTGTAAAATTGTCTCATACACAATTTTCTTTTCTCTTGCAGTCGTCTGTGCCCGTGTAAACAGGAGGAGAAGAGTCTTGCTGTAATTTTTCCCCTTCTGCAGACTCTCTGCCCGGTAACGGAATATAAACATGAAAATAGTTCTGTTCTTTTTTTGTTCTTTTGTCATGTACTAAATAAGATTTGTATTTTATCAGCTTTATATGTATGTTTGAATAAACTTCATAAACTTACATGCAATATCATTTTTTTGTCTTGCATTTTCATTATAATTTTATACTTCATAGTTTTATTGCTTGCTATCAATTAGAGCGAGAGTCATTATGCACGTAACATTTTTTTTTTACATTTCTTCTAAAGAGAAAGACATGTCATCATCCCTTATTTCGAAATCACTCAAACTGTCAATATATTCTTTGGAAATGATGTGAGTGTCTTTCACAGGTAACACCGTTCCTTTTGAAAAGTTTTTCACCGAGCACCTTGCATTCTTCTTGATTCATTCTTGAGTTCTGACTAAGCTAGATCGATGCCGAATCATTGAGATAAAATGAATTTACATCTTCTGCTTGTTCATGTCTTAATTTTGGAGTTAATTTATTAAAAATGAATCCTCATATGAGGCCTATATAATGTACAGATTTATATTTTCAATTACTGTACATGCATTCATACAGAGTGTATGCAGAGAAAAGCACACAATGCATTATTATTCATTATTCATTATTGTGTAACTCAGTGATGTCCCAGATGAAGTTAAGTGAAAGGCCCTTCATTTTTTCCTGGTAGAAGCTGTCAAATCCTTCATTCTGAGCTACAGTCAATGAGTTCTTCCAATCTCCAACTGTTCCTGTAACACAGTATGTTAAGAAGGATACGTTACCACAACATTACACGTTATCACTTAAATAACATTTAAAGACGAACTTGTTAATATACAAATTACTTTTGTTATCTCTTCATTTATTCCTTTAACTGAAAAACACCTGCATCTTTGTAGCATTTATGTCTTGTGCATTTAAAAGGATAAGCAATGTCATTTAAAGGTCCAGTGTGTAGTTTGTGGGGATCTATTGACAGAATTCCAATATAATATACATAACTCTTCAGAGGAAAAGTATAATTATATAAAAGGTATACATAACCTTTTTATTATCTCAAAATGAGCTATTTCTATCTACATACACAGCAGGTCCCCCCACAAGGAATTTGTCATGTTGTTTCTACAGTAGCCCCTTACAGACAAACTGCTACAGAGCGCTACGTAAATAGGCTACGTCATCTTATTCGGCAAAGAAGCAAAAACGTCAGGACATCTTAGTCCTTTCTTCACAAAATGATTATACGCTTTTGTCTTACCTTTGCGCACAAATAGTCCTTTTGGGTGGTCTGTGACCTCCTCAGGAAGGAATTCATAGTTGGCTTTGGGGTCTTTCTTCATGTTGCTGAAAGTGGCTGTTTCCACCACTTTGTCAATCGCTGCGTCTGACAGATTCTTCCCCACAAACTCACAGATTTTCACAACGACGGATCTGAGGTCCTGTCAAAAATCAGTAAATATAGCTGGAAACATTAGATGTAAATTTGTTGTCTTAAAGGGACAGTTCACCCAAAATTGAAAATTCTGTCTTTATTTACCCAACACTTTACTTGTTTCAAATCTGTTTTAAATGTCTTTGTCCTGTTGAACACAAAATAAGACATTTTGAGTAATGTAGGAAAGTAAACAGTTCTGGGGCACTTTTGACTACCATTGTCATTTTTCTTCTATGGTCAATGGTGGTCAACAACTGTTTGGTTACAAGCATTCTTGCAAATATATTTTTCTGTGTTTATAGGATCAAAGAAATGTAGACAGACTTTAAACAACTATAAGGTGAGTAATTGATGACAGAATTTACATTTTTGGGTGAACTGTTCCATTAAAGCTATTCATTTTAAGTATATACTGTAGAGCAAAAGTGCAACATAGAAACATTTTTCACCTTGATCATCTCTTCGTAAGTCAGGATCAGGATGTTGTATTTGTCTTTATTTGAGATCCATCCTTTGATGTGATCAAACCAACATCCACCTACCACTACAAACCAAACAGAACATAACTTATACTGCTTGTGTTTTAGTACTTGCGTATGCTTTCACCCCATAGTATACATTTATTTCCCCAGATTTGTGTTGTAATGACATTTTACGCATGAAATTAGAGGTTTATGGTTTAGTAATATTCTCTAACTCCATCCTGTGAAAAACTTTTCCAGCATCTCTTCTAAGTTCTCGGAAGAATCCAGGCTCTTCATGTTTTTGGAAAAATGAAAATAGGACACCATGACATCCTTCGGGTTTCTCATAATGTAGATGATCTTAAATGAAGAAAAGGAAGTAAATTATGACATAGATTTCATAGGTGAATTATATGTGTAACGCATACACACTTTTCCTTTTTGTTGCAGTCCTTTAGGCACCAAGGGCTCTTGTAAATGGGAGGAGAAGAGTCTCGGGGATGGACGTGTGTTGTAATCTTTCCCCTTTTGCAGAAGCTCCAGCCAGGGCATCTGATCGTACGTGGTTTCGCCTTCTTTTCCAGACAAATCATTTTCATACAATAAAGTCATGATTCTCTGGCACCATACTGTTCCTGAAAGAGCATAATACAGGCAAACATAACATACATTTGGGACAGAACTACTCTTCAAAGAAAGTATGGATCACATAGAAATTAAAATATAGTCGTCATTAAGTTGCAATGCAAGAATGTTTTATTAGGACTAAAGTTTAACATTTTTAAAAGTATGCAAAAGAGATTTGCGAGTGGGACTCAAGCAAGTTTAAAATGACTGGCACGTTTTTGTGGAAAAAGGAAAGAGTTAAATTTGGATTGCACGGATCCGTCTAAACACACCAATTGTCTGAAATTTTATCGATTCAGTTGAATAAGATTTTTGCTATAAGTAAAACGAAACAGAACATTTAGAGATTGCTACATCAAGCAAAATTTTAAAGCCATTTTTCTTTTGCCTGTTTTGTCTTGCATTCTTTGTTTTATTTTTAGGTCAACTACTAAGAGTCACTTGTTAAACAAGTAAATGACAGACTTACCAGATTTCGGGAAGGTAATGAGAAAGACGTCATCATCCCTTATTTCAAAATCCCTCAAACTGTCCATATATTCTGCCGAATTGATATGAATGCCTTTCAAAGGTAAAACCATTTTTTTGTATGTGAAGAGTTTTTCACCGAGCACCTTGTACTCTTCTTGAGCCATTTCTGTGAGTACTGACTAAACCAGATCAATGATGATTCATGAAGTAAAATAGAGTTACCATTACCTATTACCCAATGGCTAAACTTCGGACTTTGTAGAGTTAAAAATTAACAAGAATTTATTTGAGATTTCCTAGGCCATTGGGGTATATTTGACCTATACTTGTACCTAATCTTTTGACTTCTAACTATAGCCTACTTGGCTTGTACATGTGTCAATTTTTTTGCTTGAGTAGCCTATTAAATACATTCATCTCAAAGTTAGTAGTGCTCTTCTTATTATTCAGTTTTGAGAGTTTCTGTACAAAACTTTGGTGCATAACTTGTCTCGCCTTAGCAACATCATTGCAACCACCTAAAAACACTTAGGCACAGAGTGCCAAGTTTTGCAGTTAAGAGTTTTTCATACTTCATAATTTTCTCATGTCTTATAATTAATTTACATCTAGTTCACACAGTAACAAGTATGACTTAGTTTGGAATAAAATAAATACAAATGTGTGCAACTTTAATGCTTCCTTAAAAAAATGAACTGCATTTAATTTTATTCTTTATTTAGTTTAACTAAGCAATGACAACTCTGAATTATAGAACGCCATTAAACTCAACATGCTAATTTAACTGTACTTACAAGTGTAAGTTCCATGTGTATATTAGTGCTCATGCGCAGTTATGGTATGTTGATGCTTTTCTAGCATATTTTTATTGCTGAATTGCTGAATTTTTTATTTTCTAGCATATTTTTATTGCTGAAATGCTTAATTTTTTATCGTTCAACAACATAACAGTCATGTTAAGTGAGTTCTAAGTTAACATTTCTTGTTAATTCTCTATATTATTTTCTCAACTGTGTTGAATTCCGATTAGCAAACAAGCAACTATTTATTGATTTGATTATTTGTAGATAATTTTAATGTTGTTATGAGTATAATATAGACTAGTATGGAGATTAAAAAATGAATTACTGAACTAGTGATATGTATTGGTAATGTAAATTTTGTCTGTTGAAAATGTATGATTTATAGATGGCTTATAGTATTACTCCATACTTTATGGATAATATAGACTCATTTTCTCCTTCATTTGCAGAAGTTCGGTTCTGAAACAAGTGGAAGTATAGATAGTAAGCATTCTGTGTTGCATACTGGCATAAAACATAAAATCTACCAGAACCACTTAAAGATGTGTCAGTTTGTTTAATTCAAGTAATGGATGTATCGAACATTAAAAATCACTCCTAGTCTGTTTATCAGCTCTTTAGAAATGCAGTTCGGACAAACAGATTCTAAGATGAGAACACACTTTTATTTATTCTGAAATGTAATGCCAATCAAATGCTTAAAGACTCACAAACACTGCTTTGTGAATCCTTCTTTATATGAAAGAGCTCTGTATTTTGTTGTATGATCTTGAGTCATTTGTACATGTACGGTTAGAGGTATGTTACAAGTATTTCAAGTGCAAAATAATATCTAAATTGTATGTTCATAAAAATACTTCAACTAGTAGTTTACAAACAATATACCTTGAAGGTCATGCAACTGTACTAAAAGTATTTATAGTTAACTATCAGTATATAGGCAAGGTTACCTGAAGAAGGCTTACAAGCATACTTAAAGTAAATGAGTAGCTTACTGAGAGTAAACTGTAGGGTGTACTTTTATAAATGACAAATGTGCTAAAAGTAATGAACTAGTAAACTTCCAATACACCTACTATGAAACTATCAGTAAACCTACAAGTATACTTGGAGTTTAAAAACGACTTATTGTTTACTGGGAGCTAACTTCAAAGTGTACTTTCACAGAAACCTGCTAAAAGTATTGAACTAGTAAATTAGCAGTATACCAACAAGTTTACTTGGAGCATAGTTGCAGTACAAACAAAAATGTTTAGCCTTTTTTTAATAGTAAATCCGATGACCAATTAATGTGGAACACCAATTGACTCCAAAGGGTTCTAATACTTCTTGCCAGAGTTCTTTTCTTATTCTAAGACATTCTTAGTCAAATAAATAGTTTAACACTTTGACATACGTTTAGCCATTTTAAGCTGCTCTCAGTATGGATTGGAAAGTGATGTATGCAATACATTACTTACATGCTTGAATTCAATGAAAGCCTTGATATTTTCTTCCAAGCTTGGTTTGAACAATTTCATACGTTTTTGTAGACAGGGGTGGGCAGTATCACAGGAAGCAGCCTGAGTGCAAGGTCGCTTTGGGCATCTGTACAAATTAATATTTCTTATCAATAATTATTAAAATAAAAAAATTATAAAATATGTATATAGTCATTATTTTAAGGATCAACTCTTAAATTCACAACTATACCTGGAGATAAACTGTCAATATCGTGGAGAAGCTGCTGAGCATTTTTCTCCTGGCTGGCAGAGCAAAGGATTTTGTCTTTGAAACTAAATTTCCAAGTTTGACTAGGTCTCACCGTATGGTCGGGGAATAACATAGCGAAGTCTTGTGAAATCTGAAAAAGACAAATCGATAGTGCATTCATTTATTTTAAATACTTCAAATTTTCAAATTTGGCAATGCTCAGGCTTCAGCCTTTACTGAAAGTGTTTCTTTTCATGTACTCTGCAACTTGGTTAGCTGGCCACATATTATTTTTGAGCCATTCTGCAGGTTGTACTGCCCTGTCAGGTGAAGTACTTGGCTCTGCAAGTACATATAATTTTACCAGCAATGAAATGAAGCGCATTTGCCAAAGTAAAAAAAACTTACATTTTTTTTATGTAAAAGATTACAAATATTTTTTTTACCTGGAATGAACAAGTCTCTGCTCATGCTGCTCATGGCTTCAGAATCATTCTTCTCACGGATTGTCCTGGTTTCACAGCGTGATCTCTTCCTGACATTTCACAAGCGTTTCTCTATGAATCCAGTTGCTGGACGATGGCTTCGTCCTGGGGTGAACCATGCTTCCTAAAAACTCAAAATAATGTTTACACTATAAGTTTGTATACTTTGATGTTGTCGAAACTAAATACTTTACTTGGAAAGGCACAGATAATGAATAACACATTCCATAGAGCCCCTAAAGCAATTTGGTGATGGATAAAAATATGATAAAGGAAAAATGTATGTTATTATCAAAGTTCATCACAATGTCCTTTACGGAGATCCATAGAATGGGTTACTCTCACATGGAGAGGATGGTAATCATCAATTGAGTCAACATCAATGCAGTCAATGACTGAGGTGGGAATGACACAGCATGCAAAATACTGTCTTTCAAATCCTACGGTGTCCCATTTCTGAACAATGATATCAATAACTACAGTTCTTAGTGGTGAACAAAGAAAAGTCACATATAGTACAGTAAAACTCGCCAAAGATTCATGGTGTTACATTAAAGGTCCAGTCACTGAAATCTGGCAGCAAGGTTGCGAATTGCAACCAACCGCTCATTCCAACCCTCCCCCTACCTTTCGAAACACAAGGACGGCTTACAGAACATGTCAAATTAAATGTAAGGGGACCTGTGGTGTATGTAGACAGAAGTGGCTCATTCTAAGATAAAAAAACATAACACTACATTGTGTAAGCACTTTATACACCTCTGAAGACATAGTACTGTAAAAAAATTACACATTGCCCCATAAGTGTAAAATAAATCTTTTTACACATGCAGGGCTGAACTTAAGTATTATTCTGTATTAAGTATTATTATTACCCATTAATTTCCCAAAGTTGGGTGAGTTACGGCAAATGCTGAGAGAAAGTTAACATCTCGGAGTTACTTTAAAGGTTTCCGAGTAGTCTATGTTGTGATAAAAATTAACATTATTATTTGTGTTTATCTCTTATGTTGTGACCACAACATTGTGTCCTAATATCAAATTGAATCTACAATATCATCTGCTATGATGATGTTTGTTGCTGTTATTGGGGATAAAATAAATATTTTAGACACGCACATGTTGTCTTTGTTATACTCTTTAGTTTGCATAGAAAAATAGGTAACGCTTTAGATTACGGCCCGCATACCGCTTAAATAAACAGAATTTGAAGAGTAACAAATTGTAACATTAAATGTACCTTTACAGTACATATCTGTAGATAACGGGGAACAATAGTCAAAGATTGGGGAATAAAGTCAGGAGTCTAAAAAAATTTCTAAGTATTTTAAAACAAAGGGGTAATTATTTAATATAACGTGGTATAAATGACCAGCAGTATGCTGTACAACAATCTTAGCGTGAACATAAACTCAATTTTTGTAATCACAAAATACCCATAAATAAGCTACTGTGGATATTAATTTAGTACGGGGTTCTTATTTGACTATCATGGCAAATATGATATACTGGGAAATGATGCACAAGCAAATGGATTTTCATATTGCTGGTCACAAATAAATTTTTATTATGAGTTTGTTTTAATGCGCGTTTGTTTTAATGTGTAAAATTTGCAAAATCAATGTTGATATTTCAAGACTATAATCAAGTTTTTCAGGAGCAGTTTGATTTGGATGTTTAGTGTCATGCAGTATCTTCATACATATTGTTTTAATTTTCCTAACTCTTTCCCTTTATTACCCGCACTTTACATCTTGTTCCCTTTTACCTACAGATATACTGAAGAGGTACATTATTGTTACAAGTAGTTACGCTGTAATTACTGTTTAATAATAAGGTGCATTGCGGGCCGTAATCTGAAGCGTTAACCGAAAAATATTATGTCTTGTATCATAATAACACAATTTTAATGTACATAAATATAATGACCTTGCGTTAATATTTTATGGCTATAAAATGCATTCGGAATAATGTTATGTACCTTCTACAGGTTTTCAATTCAACTGAACTGAACTAAAGTGAACTTTAGTAACTTGTCTTATTTGAAGTGTACAAATAAAGAGAGACAGGACCAGAGAAAGACTCGAGTTGATATATTAAGTCCAAAGTTTGCCATAAACAAACTGACAATGTGAATCCATGTTTTTCAACCACATGACAGATCTGATTTGGTTAGATCTCAGCAATGGCTGAGAGGAATACAAGAAACTTAGTGACAAATTCTTCACATACAAAGGAATGGTTTTCCTTAGATGAGACACATGATCTTACCACAGATATTATTGACAGTAGGAAGGATTTTAAAATAAGAGATGATGAT
>CM017906.1:10103608-10168367 GCA_008369825.1 Triplophysa tibetana
ACAGCACCTCAATCATCAACATGCTATCTTGACACACTTCCTGCATCTTTTTTCAAAAGTGTGCTAAACTGTTTAGAAGTAGATCTGTTAGAAGTGGTAACTGTCTCACTTTTCCAACTCCATGAAAACTGCAGTTGTTAAGCCCCTCCTAAAAAAAGAGCAATCTTGTTATAACCATATTGAGCAACTATAGACCAATATCAAATCTTCCTTTTATAGGCAAGATTACTGAGATGTTTGTTTTTAACCAGCTGAACAACTACTTAAACTCTAATGGCTATCCGGACAAGTTTCAATTTGGTTTCCGACCGCATCACAGAAAAGAGACAACACTCATTAAGATAATAAGTGATATTCCGCTAAATTCGGATTCTGGCAAAATATCAGTGCTGGTACTGCTGGATCTCAGCTCTGTATTTGACACTGTAATCATAACATACTTCTATTGCATATCACTTAGATGGGAGAGGATTATGTTAGTATAGGAGAGCAGACGTCCAAGTGGACGTCAAATGACATGCAGCGTCTCACAAGGCTCAATTCTTGCGCCACTCTTGTTTAGCCTGTGAATAAGAAGCATATTGCATATCACAGCTATGCAGATGACAGCCCCATTGACCTCTGCCATGCATTGATGAAATGAACAGTTGGATGTGCCAGAACTTTAAATAAACAGGAAACTGAAGTCATTGCATTTGGAAACAAAGATGAAGCTCTCAAGGTGAATGCATACCTTGACTCTCGGGTTCCAACAACTACAAGTCAAGTCAAGAATCTTGGTGTGATTCTGGAGTTGGACCTTAGTTTCAATACTCATGTTAAAGCGGTAACAAAATCAGCATACTACCATTTCAAAAACATAGCAAGAATTAGATATTTTGTTTCCAGTCAAGACTTGGAGAAACTTGTTCATGCCTTCATTGCAATGGTCTTCTCACCAGCCTTCCCAAGAAAACCATTAGACAGCTGCAGCTCATACAGAACGCTGCTGCCTGGATTCTCACTAGAACCAGAAAATCTAAGCATATTACACCAGTCCTTAGATCCCTACACTGGCTTTCAGTTACTTTTAGGATTAATTGTTTAGGATTGATAGTTTTGTTACTCCTTTATAAAACACTAAACGGCATAGGCCCAAAATACATTGCAGATATGCTCACTAAATATAAACCTAACAGACCACTTAGATCATTAGGATCAAGTCAGTTAGAGATACCAAGGATTCACACGAAAAAACAGGGGAATCTGTATTTACGCTGCCCGTAGCTGGAATCAGCTTCCAGAAGAGATCAGATGTACTAAAACATGATCAACAATAGCTGTGCATTTACTGAATGAGCAATGTGCCTTGTCCAAACTGACTGCACTATATTTCATGTATAATCAGTTTATTTGTTTTATGAAAAGACAGAAATGAAAATCATTCTGATGTGTATTATATTCTTTACATTTTTGTCATATTCCATGTATATCTTGTTTTAAAGAACAGTGTTAACAATATTAAAATGACTTGTTCTTTAAAGATTCCCACTTCATTTTAAATAATTTAAGTAACACTTTGTCTGAACAATGATTAAATGGATAAAGTCTTTTGAAAACTTACCCGTCACTTTTCAAACAACAGCACAAAACACAGAGCCGGCAAAACACTCAAGATTTAAAGCGATTACATTGTCTCATACATTGTATGGATTAAACAAAGATATGCTTACTTAAAAAAATTTGTTAGCGGTAGCTGAACCCTCCCTCTAACAACTTCGAGGGTCCTGTGCATATGCTAGATATATCGGATAATGTCCCTTTCAATAACATTTTCCTAATAATTAAAAATAACACTTTTACTTCAACCTAATCTTGTACGAAATGAATAAAGATACTTAAAACCATGGGCGTAGGTTTGGTCTCAGCTTTGGTGGGGACATCTGAATCACTAATAAACAAATACACATATCAGTATGCATTAAACTCATCATGTTTATATTTCAGAGCAATTTAAATATGAAGGGGACATGGTTTTTATAACTTTTGACATGCATGATTTCCTTTAATCACGCTTTAATAATTCATAGTTCATAAAGACTTAACCTGAAGCCATGAAGGTCCAGCTACTTCTTCCTCAACATGCTCTATGACATCTTAAAACATGTCTGAGTTTCCTATATGTAATTAAATGAACTAATGAATAAAATACACACGTATCATAGTATGCATTCAACAAATCATGTTTATACCAGATAGTGTTATTTGGATGTTATCAATCAAATAATGATTCATTATATTTGAATAACCAACAGTGTTAACTTTTGCCTTTTTAACATTGCCAACACGTTTTTCCAGCACATGTGTCTAGCAATGACAGTCCTTCATTAAACTGTGGGTGATTTCCCTTTTATTTCTCTGCATGTAGGGTAGGCAACACTCACAAATACATAAACAGACTGTAGAAACGAAAAATGTCTCTGATCCACTCTTTATGTTGACTGCAAGATTCTAAGTTAAGGTAGGCTTATTAACATTCAGTGACTTGCTAACGTAGCCTTCTATCATCCTGGGTAACACATACTATCACCAGTTAATACAATTTTCCACTATAGACTCTGCATTTGAAAGCCTGGTCAGTCACTACTTGTTTGTGTGCCTAGTTATTTTTCCTACTTACACTCTGCTTTATGAAAAAGCTTTGTATGTCACCTTTCTTCTTCTTGGGTGGCATAGCTGATCTACAAAGTACAAAAATGGGGGCAAAAAAACGGAATATAAAAATGTTTTACTCTGGCCCTGGTAACTTACCGTCGGCATCGCCAATCGCACACACACACACCAACCGCTCGCTCGCTGCCAATGCAAGCACAAAAGTAGTCCCGCGGCCCGCGCGTGTAGCCTGTCAGATACCCCACCGCCAATCAAATTACGGCGTTTCTTGTGCCGTCTACGTCCTGGCCGTTGGAATCGATCCAAATAGCAGCGCAAAGATCCAAATAGCAGTTCAAAGGAGCTTGCTAAATATTGGTGGGGACAAATTTGTCATCTCAAAATATTGATTGGGACTAGTACGTAGCGCCCCCCGCCTAAACCTACGCCCATGCTTAAAACTTTTAAGTTAAAAGTGGCCTGTGCGTGCACCTTAAAACCCGCATCTGTGCATGTGTACGAGTGCGCAAGCGCGGCTGAGAGTGCGCCGTCTGCAGACAGATTACGCAGTGTGCACCTGTTACTAATGATCTATTTTGGAGGTGCCCAACTGTGTACTGTCAATGAAAACGTGTTCGACCTACGAGTATAAAAAGACTGCTGTAAGACTGCTTTAGGATCTGCTCAAAATGTCTTCTGTGAAGTTGTTAATTTTGATCGTAATTTGTCACCAACGGGTGTACGCAGGTATTTAGGGACGCAGGGTCTGTATATTAATAGCACTTATAAATAGTCACAATTGTCTTGGCGTTTCTGTTGTACTTGTCTTAGCTTTAATATATTGTTTGATTATTTGCTACTAACATGAGTGTGCTTTCTAAACCAAAATACTATTGTAATATTGCCTGTCAGTCTTTGATGGTCATGAACTCCCTTTTTTGTGTGTGTTTGAATGTTTTGTCCCTAGGTAACAACCACGATGCAAGATCAGCCGAGGTTGAGCGTGTTGTTGCTGACTTTCTTTCATTGGAGGATGGATCTGATTTAGGCATAAAAGGTGTTATTTATATATTTTTTGTATTCCCATAGAGGTGAAATCTTCATTCAGTTTATTGATAGTTCTTGCTGCCTAACTGAGCAACTGATGCTTCTATGAACCAATTTAGGAATGCCAAGAGATTCTTTGAAAAGTGTAGTGTCTTCTCATAACATCAGTTCTGAAGAAAACGTTCCCAGACAAGATAATGCCGTTGCTGTGGTACCCAATTCTGACCACCTAAATGGCAACTACAGTGAAAATGGTGTTGCAGTGCAATCCGATTCGGACCACATGTATAGCAACTACAGCCAAGGTGAAGCTGCAGTGGAACCATCAAGTAAACCTGGTTCAGATCCGCTGCGTGGCAACTACAGTCAAGGTGAAGCTGCAGTGGAACCATCAAGTAAACCTGGTTCAGATCCGCTGCGTGGCAACTACAGTCAAGGTGAAGCTGCAGTGGAACCATCAAGTAAACCTGGTTCAGATCCGCTGCGTGGCAACTACAGTCAAGGTGAAGCTGCACTGGAACCCGCTTCAGATTGGGGGCATGTAAACAATACCAAAGATGTTTCAGTGGAATCCAGTTCATACCGCATGCATGGCAATAACAGCAAAGATGCAGCTGCACTGGATTCCGGATCTGAGGTGCATGGCAACTACAGTCAAGACACTGTTTCTGAGAAATCCAGTTCTAACCCATCACAGTCTGGAGACTCAAACCAAGATGCTGTTTCCACAGAGGAGTCCAGTTCTAATCCAGTAGAGTCTAGTTCTAGCATTGTCATTGTTTATGGTAACTTTAGTCTGAGTGACAATGCATCAACTAATTTTATTTCCATTGCCTCTGATGTATTGAGTATTAGTGTACCATAATAAACCTTAAAGGGATGGTTCACCATAAGATGAATATTCTTTCATCTACTCGCCCTCGGGTTGTTTCAAACCTGAATACATTTTCTTTCTGTTGGACATAAAGATATTATGAAGAATGTTAGCAATTTTCAGTTCTGGGCATCATCGACAGTTCCTGAAGGGATAGTGCTAACATTCGTCCAAATATCTTTCTTTGTGTTCAACAGAACAATGTAATTTATACAGCTTTGAAATGACATGAGGGTGTGTAAATGGCAATTTCATTTTTGGTTGAACTGTCCCTGAAGTTATTTTAAATGTTTTGCCTCTTGTGTTTCTTTGTACTTTTCTCTAAATGACGTGCAAATGTAATTAACTTGGATGCATTTAAATGTTCTGCTTAGTGTATGGTTTAGCCATATCTCGGGTCCTAGCAATGTTTTTTTTGCATCTTAACAAAAACTTTTGGAATTTCTGATCTTGTATATTTATAAATGTTATTTTTGTTAACTTCAATGCTACAATTTGGCGTTGACTGAGCCTATATAACAAAGTGTTATTACTTTATCATCGGAGCAATGTAACACACCATTGATTAAGTTAAAATGGGTTTGTTTTTTACATTGTTGTTGATTTTGCTTTTTTATTTTTTGGGTATGTTCGTCAGGTTTCTGTTGGCATGTGCTTATGTGGTAGACTTGACACATGTTCAAACTCACATTCTTTTATAAAGTGAAAATAACTATTGCCTTCAATTAGAGCAGGTTGTTGGGGAAAATAGTTGTGGGTTGGAGTCATTTTCAGGCCCTATCTGCTCCACAGATAACTTTAAATAGAACAACACGAAAAGCAGTCAACACTGAATGATTTGACTATCAGAAAAAGTTGTGATGTGGCGATTCATCTGAAACTGTTTAGACCAATAAACTTCCACCAAAAGATCATATGAAGTCATTGTGTTTGATTTCTGGCTCTATTATAAAATCTGATGCTATTTGACTAAGTGGACGATTTCTTTATTACAATTTTACCATAATTTTCGCTTGGCTTAATGAGTGTGGCCATGACATTTTTTCAAAAGTTTCATCTGAATTGACAAATACATAAATAATACTAATAATGCATTTTTTATAACTAGAACTTAATCCACTATTTTTTGAAAATTTTTAATATAAATCCAAATAATTGTTAACAAAAATGTTGCCCGGACAAGCCAGAAGTGTCAGAAATAGTCTATGAAAATTTTTTTGTATGGCTGCTACTCCCCCTCTGTTAAATTGATTTATCATTCAAACACTACACAAACAAATTTAAGAATTTCATTGTAACAAAACGGAGGGTCTGTCGATTAATATTACATCGCCGCCCTCAGGTTAAAACACGCAGATGCGCAATTACACCTAACATTTGCAAAAAGATCTAAAAAAACTTTGGCTACTAATAAGTTTACAATATAACACAAAATACATACATCTGCCCAACCTATGATCGGGGGTTGCTACAAGTTAACAGTACATCGGCTTCTGAAGAAGTCTTCGAAGAGAAGTTTGCATGTCTTATTATGAATAAAAACAACTGAGAAACAATGAAGTCCGACCTCACCTTCATCCAGTCAATAATTAATTCATTGATAAATACATTGTCCAGCTTATACCAGGTCTATTAAATAGCATGACAGGAACAGCTTGTTAATATTAAGACATTTTTGAGTGTAGTAAAGCTTGGAATCTTTGGAAGGAAAAGTATGGCTTCGTCACAGGCTATGTGTTTCTAATTTTCTGTGAACTTTAGTTGTGTATATGCCACACTTAGACATTTAAATAAGAATATTGTAATCCATTGCTTTAGTTAAAGGCCTTCCTTTAATTTTTAGGTAGCCTTAAGGTTGCATGAAGTTGGCAACTAATGTTTTTTACCAAATGTAAAAATAAATACCCTCAGAAGCAAACCACTAATGATTTAACAGTAGGTTGTGGGGTATTTGTTGTTGTAAAAAACAGCCGTGATAAAATTTTGTATTTTTTTGTAAAATTATAGGCTGATGATAAAACATGATTACACAAAATGCATTGTATACACTAATAAATCAGTTAGGTGGGTTCATATGCCACGAAATTTGTATTACATCTTTTTATAAATTTATGAGCTCGAGCACCTCTCACAACACCATGGCAACAGATGTAACGGTTTCTTCAGCACAAGACAGGAAGAGTCGACGTTTTAAAGCTAACACAGCATGTAATGCTAGAGAATACTGAGCATAAAACTATTAAATATTTTGATTGTGAAAATTTGTAAACTTGTATTCTTTTTGTTAAATTTGGCGAATTTAATTGACTGTGGCTGAGACCAGTAGGCTACTTATCCCGTAATGTTTTTGTTGCTGTTGTTGTTGCTAAAATCAAGTCTTATTGTGTTTCAGAGATCTTAAACAATTTTGATATATCGGGAATTGAAAAAAAAGGATGACACAAATGACAACTTGCAGGATGATGAGGTGTCTGGAGTATATTCTCCGAAGCAGCACATTGTCAGAGTGTGGAATGTGTTCATTTCTTTAACGTGTTTGGTAGCTGTAACGCTGTGTCTGTATGAGGTAAGATATCTTTTCCCAAAAGTCCCTTTTTGAAGATTATAACTTTTCACTCCACACAGATAAGAAAAGTATATGACTTTTAAAACATTTTCGCAATGAACAACAAACACTTCCTGCATCTTTTTTTCAAAAGTGTGCTAAACTGTTGAGAAGTAGATCTGTTAGAAGTGGTAACTGTCTCACTTTTCCAAACTCCATGAAAACTGCAGTTGTTAAGCCCCTCCTAAAAAAGAGCAATCTTGTTATAACCATATTGAGCAACTATAGACCAATATCAAATCTTCCTTTTATAGGCAAGATTACTGAGATGTTTGTTTTTAACCAGCTGAACAACTACTTAAACTCTAATGGCTATCCGGACAAGTTTCAATTTGGTTTCCGACCGCATCACAGAAAAGAGACAACACTCATTAAGATAATAAGTGATATTCCGCTAAATTCGGATTCTGGCAAAATATCAGTGCTGGTACTGCTGGATCTCAGCTCTGCATTTGACACTGTAATCATAACATACTTCTAGTGAGCCTAGAACACTCGGTCCGTCTTTCAGGGACGGTCCTCAATGGTTCAGGTCATACTTAGATGGGAGAGGATTATGTTAGTAAGGAGAGCAGACGTCCAAGTGGACGTCAAATGACATGCAGCGTCTCAAAAGGCTCAATTCTTGCGCCACTCTTGTTTAGCCTGTGAAAAAGAAGCATATTGCATATCACAGCTATGCAGATGACAGCCCCATTGACCTCTGCCAATGCATTGATGAAATGAACAGTTGGATGTGCCAGAACTTTAAATAAACAGGAAACTGAAGTCATTGCATTTGGAAACAAAGATGAAGCTCTCAAGGTGAATGCATACCTTGACTCTCGGGGTCCAACAACTACAAGTCAAGTCAAGAATCTTGGTGTGATTCTGGAGTTGGACCTTAGTTTCAATACTCATGTTAAAGCGGTAACAAAATCAGCATACTACCATTTCAAAAACATAGCAAGAATTAGATATTTTGTTTCCAGTCAAGACTTGGAGAAACTTGTTCATGCCTTCATTGCAATGGTCTTCTCACCAGCCTTCCCAAGAAAACCATTAGGCAGCTGCAGCTCATACAGAACGCTGCTGCCTGGATTCTCACTAGAACCAGAAAATCTAAGCATATTACACCAGTCCTTAGATCCCTACACTGGCTTTCAGTTACTTTTAGGATTAATTGTTTAGGATTGATAGTTTTGTTACTCCTTTATAAAACACTAAACGGCATAGGCCCAAAATACATTGCAGATATGCTCACTAAATATAAACCTAACAGACCACTTAGATCATTAGGATCAAGTCAGTTAGAGATACCAAGGATTCACACGAAAAAACAGGGGAATCTGTATTTACGCTGCCCGTAGCTGGAATCAGCTTCCAGAAGAGATCAGATGTACTAAAACATGATCAACAATAGCTGTGCATTTACTGAATGAGCAATGTGCCTTGTCCAAACTGACTGCACTATATTTCATGTATAATCAGTTTATTTGTTTTATGAAAAGACAGAAATGAAAATCATTCTGATGTGTATTATATTCTTTACATTTTTGTCATATTCCATGTATATCTTGTTTTAAAGAACCAGTGTTAACAATATTAAAATGACTTGTTCTTTTAAAGATTCCCACTTCATTTTAAATAATTTAAGTAACACTTCGTCTGAACAATGATTAAATGGATAAAGTCTTTTGAAAACTTACCCGTCACTTTTCAAACAACAGCACAAAACACAGAGCCGGCAAAACACTCAAGATTTAAAGCGATTACATTGTCTCATACATTGTATGGATTAAACAAAGATATGCTACTTAAAAAAATTCGTTAACGGTAGCTGAACCCTCCCTCTAACAACTTCGAGGGTCCTGTGCATATGCTAGATATATCGGATAATGTCCTTTTCAATAACATTTTCCTAATAATTAAAAATAACACTTTTACTTCAACCTAATCTTGTACGAAATGAATAAAGATACTTAAAACCATGGGCGTAGGTTTGGTCTCAGCTTTGGTGGGGACATCTGAATCACTAATAAACAAATACACACGTATCAGTATGCATTAAACGCATCATGTTTATATTTCAGAGCAATTTAAATATGAAGGGGACATGGTTTTTATAACTTTTGACATGCATGATTTCCTTTAATCACGCTTTAATAATTCATAGTTCATAAAGACTTAACCTGAAGCCATGAAGGTCCAGCTACTTCTTCCTCAACATGCTCTATGACATCTTAAAAACATGTCTGAGTTTCCTATATGTAATTAAATGAACTAATGAATAAAATACACACGTATCATAGTATGCATTCAACAAATCATGTTTATACCAGATAGTGTTATTTGGATATTATCAATCAAATAATGATTCATTATATTTGAATAACCAACAGTGTTAACTTTTGCCTTTTTAACATTGCCAACACGTTTTTCCAGCACATGTGTCTAGCAATGACAGTCCTTCATTAAACTGTGGGTGATTTCCCTTTTATTTCTCTGCATGTAGGGTAGGCAACACTCACAAATACATAAACAGACTGTAGAAACGAAAAATGTCTCTGATCCACTCTTTATGTTGACTGCAAGATTCTAAGTTAAGGTAGGCTTATTAACATTCAGTGACTTGCTAACGTAGCCTTCTATCATCCTGGGTAACACATACTATCACCAGTTAATACAATTTTCCACTATAGACTCTGCATTTGAAAGCCTGGTCAGTCACTACTTGTTTGTGTGCCTAGTTATTTTTCCTACTTACACTCTGCTTTATGAAAAAGCTTTGTATGTCACCTTTCTTCTTCTTGGGTGGCATAGCTGATCTACAAAGTACAAAAATGGGGGCAAAAAAACGGAATATAAAAATGTTTTACTCTGGCCCTGGTAACTTACCGTCGGCATCGCCAATCGCACACACACACACCAACCGCTCGCTCGCTGCCAATGCAAGCACAAAAGTAGTCCCGCGGCCCGCGCGTGTAGCCTGTCAGATACCCCACCGCCAATCAAATTACGGCGTTTCTTGTGCCGTCTACGTCCTGGCCGTTGGAATCGATCCAAATAGCAGCGCAAAGATCCAAATAGCAGTTCAAAGGAGCTTGCTAAATATTGGTGGGGACAAATTTGTCATCTCAAAATATTGATTGGGACTAGTACGTAGCGCCCCCCGCCTAAACCTACGCCCATGCTTAAAACTTTTAAGTTAAAAGTGGCCTGTGCGTGCACCTTAAAACCCGCATCTGTGCATGTGTACGAGTGCGCAAGCGCGGCTGAGAGTGCGCCGTCTGCAGACAGATTACGCAGTGTGCACCTGTTACTAATGATCTATTTTGGAGGTGCCCAACTGTGTACTGTCAATGAAAACGTGTTCGACCTACGAGTATAAAAAGACTGCTGTAAGACTGCTTTAGGATCTGCTCAAAATGTCTTCTGTGAAGTTGTTAATTTTGATCGTAATTTGTCACCAACGGGTGTACGCAGGTATTTAGGGACGCAGGGACTGTATATTAATAGCACTTATAAATAGTCACAATTGTCTTGGCGTTTCTGTTGTACTTGTCTTAGCTTTAATATATTGTTTGATTATTTGCTACTAACATGAGTGTGCTTTCTAAACCAAAATACTATTGTAATATTGCCTGTCAGTCTTTGATGGTCATGAACTCCCTTTTTTGTGTGTGTTTGAATGTTTTGTCCCTAGGTAACAACAACGATGCAAGATCAGCCGAGGTTGAGCGTGTTGTTGCTGACTTTCTTTCATTGGAGGATGGATCTGATTTAGGCATAAAAGGTGTTATTTATATTTTTTTGTATTCCCATAGAGGTGAAATCTTCATTCAGTTTATTGATAGTTCTTGCTGCCTAACTGAGCAACTGATGCTTCTATGAACCAATTTAGGAATGCCAAGAGATTCTTTGAAAAGTGTAGTGTCTTCTCATAACATCAGTTCTGAAGAAAACGTTCCCAGACAAGTTAATGCCGTTGCTGTGGTACCCAATTCTGACCACCTAAATGGCAACTACAGTGAAAATGGTGTTGCAGTGCAATCCGATTCGGACCACATGTATAGCAACTACAGCCAAGGTGAAGCTGCAGTGGAACCATCAAGTAAACCTGGTTCAGATCCGCTGCGTGGCAACTACAGTCAAGGTGAAGCTGCACTGGAACCCGCTTCAGATTGGGGGCATGTAAACAATACCAAAGATGTTTCCGTGGAATCAAGTTCATACCGCATGCATGGCAATAACAGCAAAGATGCAGCTGCACTGGATTCCGGATCTGAGGTGCATGGCAACTACAGTCAAGACACTGTTTCTGAGAAATCCAGTTCTAACCCATCACAGTCTGGAGACTCAAACCAAGATGCTGTTTTCACCGAGGAGTCCAGTTCTAATCCAGTAGAGTCTAGTTCTAGCATTGTCATTGTTTATGGTAACTTAGTCTGAGTGACAATGCATCAACTAATTTTATTTCCATTGCCTCTGATGTATTGAGTATTAGTGTACCATAATAACCTTAAAGGGATGGTTCACCATAAGATGAATATTCTTTCATCTACTCGCCCTCGGGTTGTTTCAAACCTGAATACATTTTCTTCTGTTGGACATAAAGATATTATGAAGAATGTTAGCAATATTCAGTTCTGGGCATCATCCACAGTTCCTGAAGGGATAGTGCTAACATTCGTCCAATATATCTTTCTTTGTGTTCAACAGAACAATGTAATTTATACAGCTTTGAAATGACATGAGGGTGTGTAAATGGCAATTTCATTTTTGGTTGAACTGTCCCTGAAGTTATTTTAAATGTTTTGCCTCTTGTGTTTCTTTGTACTTTTCTCTAAATGACGTGCAAATGTAATTAACTTGGATGCATTTAAATGTTCTGCTTAGTGTATGTTTAGCCATATCTCGGGTCCTAGCAATGTTTTTTTTCATCTTAACAAAAACTTTTGGAATTTCTGATCTTGTATACTTGTATATGTATAAATGTTATTTTTGTTAACTTCAATGTATAGGCTACAATTTGGCGTTGACTGAGCCTATATAACAAGTGTTACTACTTTCTCATCGGAGCAATGTAACACACCATTGATTAAGTTAAAATGGGTTTGTTTTTTACATTGTTGTTGATTTTTTTTATTTTTTGGGGTATGTTCGTCAGGTTTCTGTTGGCATGTGCTTATGTGGTAGACTTGACACTATTCAAACTCACATTCTTTTAAAAGTGAAAATAACTATTGCCTTCAATTAGAGCAGTTTGTTGGGGAAAATAGTTGTGGGTTGGAGTCATTTTCAGGCCCTATCTGCTCCACAGATAGACAGCTGCAGCTCATACAGAACGCTGCTGCCTGGATTCTCACTAGAACCAGAAAATCTAAGCATATTACACCAGTCCTTAGATCCCTACACTGGCTTCAGTTACTTTTAGGATTAATTGTTTAGGATTGATAGTTTTGTTACTCCTTTATAAAACACTAAACGGCATAGGCCCAAAATACATTGCAGATATGCTCACTAAATATAAACCTAACAGACCACTTAGATCATTAGGATCAAGTCAGTTAGAGATACCAAGGATTCACACGAAAAAACAGGGGAATCTGTATTTACGCTGCCCGTAGCTGGAATCAGCTTCCAGAAGAGATCAGATGTACTAAAACATGATCAACAATAGCTGTGCATTTACTGAATGAGCAATGTGCCTTGTCCAAACTGACTGCACTATATTTCATGTATAATCAGTTTATTTGTTTTATGAAAAGACAGAAATGAAAATCATTCTGATGTGTATTATATTCTTTACATTTTTGTCATATTCCATGTATATCTTGTTTTAAAGAAACAGTGTTAACAATATTAAAATGACTTGTTCTTTTAAAGATTCCCACTTCATTTTAAATAATTTAAGTAACACTTCGTCTGAACAATGATTAAATGGATAAAGTCTTTTGAAAACTTACCCTTCCTTTTCAAACAACAGCACAAAACACAGAGCCGGCAAAACACTCAAGATTTAAAGCGATTACATTGTCTCATACATTGTATGGATTAAACAAAGATATGCTTACTTAAAAAATTTGTTAGCGGTAGCTGAACCCTCCCTCTAACAACTTCGAGGGTCCTGTGCATATGCTAGATATATCGGATAATGTCCCTTTCAATAACATTTTCCTAATAATTAAAAATAACACTTTTACTTCAACCTAATCTTGTACGAAATGAATAAAGATACTTAAAACCATGGGCGTAGGTTTGGTCTCAGCTTTGGTGGGGACATCTGAATCACTAATAAACAATACACACGTATCAGTATGCATTAAACGCATCATGTTTATATTTCAGAGCAATTTAAATATGAAGGGGACATGGTTTTTATAACTTTTGACATGCATGATTTCCTTTAATCACGCTTTAATAATTCATAGTTCATAAAGACTTAACCTGAAGCCATGAAGGTCCAGCTACTTCTTCCTCAACATGCTCTATGACATCTTAAAAACATGTCTGAGTTTCCTATATGTAATTAAATGAACTAATGAATAAAATACACACGTATCATAGTATGCATTCAACAAATCATGTTTATACCAGATAGTGTTATTTGGATATTATCAATCAAATAATGATTCATTATATTTGAATAACCAACAGTGTTAACTTTTGCCTTTTTAACATTGCCAACACGTTTTTCCAGCACATGTGTCTAGCAATGACAGTCCTTCATTAAACTGTGGGTGATTTCCCTTTTATTTCTCTGCATGTAGGGTAGGCAACACTCACAAATACATAAACAGACTGTAGAAACGAAAAATGTCTCTGATCCACTCTTTATGTTGACTGCAAGATTCTAAGTTAAGGTAGGCTTATTAACATTCAGTGACTTGCTAACGTAGCCTTCTATCATCCTGGGTAACACATACTATCACCAGTTAATACAATTTTCCACTATAGACTCTGCATTTGAAAGCCTGGTCAGTCACTACTTGTTTGTGTGCCTAGTTATTTTTCCTACTTACACTCTGCTTTATGAAAAAGCTTTGTATGTCACCTTTCTTCTTCTTGGGTGGCATAGCTGATCTACAAAGTACAAAAATGGGGGCAAAAAAACGGAATATAAAAATGTTTTACTCTGGCCCTGGTAACTTACCGTCGGCATCGCCAATCGCACACACACACACCAACCGCTCGCTCGCTGCCAATGCAAGCACAAAAGTAGTCCCGCGGCCCGCGCGTGTAGCCTGTCAGATACCCCACCGCCAATCAAATTACGGCGTTTCTTGTGCCGTCTACGTCCTGGCCGTTGGAATCGATCCAAATAGCAGCGCAAAGATCCAAATAGCAGTTCAAAGGAGCTTGCTAAATATTGGTGGGGACAAATTTGTCATCTCAAAATATTGATTGGGACTAGTACGTAGCGCCCCCCGCCTAAACCTACGCCCATGCTTAAAACTTTTAAGTTAAAAGTGGCCTGTGCGTGCACCTTAAAACCCGCATCTGTGCATGTGTACGAGTGCGCAAGCGCGGCTGAGAGTGCGCCGTCTGCAGACAGATTACGCAGTGTGCACCTGTTACTAATGATCTATTTGGAGGTGCCCAACTGTGTACTGTCAATGAAAACGTGTTCGACCTACGAGTATAAAAAGACTGCTGTAAGACTGCTTTAGGATCTGCTCAAAATGTCTTCTGTGAAGTTGTTAATTTTGATCGTAATTTGTCACCAACGGGTGTACGCAGGTATTTAGGGACGCAGGGACTGTATATTAATAGCACTTATAAATAGTCACAATTGTCTTGGCGTTTCTGTTGTACTTGTCTTAGCTTTAATATATTGTTTGATTATTTGCTACTAACATGAGTGTGCTTTCTAAACCAAAATACTATTGTAATATTGCCTGTCAGTCTTTGATGGTCATGAACTCCCTTTTTTGTGTGTGTTTGAATGTTTTGTCCCTAGGTAACAACAACGATGCAAGATCAGCCGAGGTTGAGCGTGTTGTTGCTGACTTTCTTTCATTGGAGGATGGATCTGATTTAGGCATAAAAGGTGTTATTTATATATTTTTTGTATTCCCATAGAGGTGAAATCTTCATTCAGTTTATTGATAGTTCTTGCTGCCTAACTGAGCAACTGATGCTTCTATGAACCAATTTAGGAATGCCAAGAGATTCTTTGAAAAGTGTAGTGTCTTCTCATAACATCAGTTCTGAAGAAAACGTTCCCAGACAAGATAATGCCGTTGCTGTGGTACCCAATTCTGACCACCTAAATGGCAACTACAGTGAAAATGGTGTTGCAGTGCAATCCGATTCGGACCACATGTATAGCAACTACAGCCAAGGTGAAGCTGCAGTGGAACCATCAAGTAAACCTGGTTCAGATCCGCTGCGTGGCAACTACAGTCAAGGTGAAGCTGCAGTGGAACCATCAAGTAAACCTGGTTCAGATCCGCTGCGTGGCAACTACAGTCAAGGTGAAGCTGCAGTGGAACCATCAAGTAAACCTGGTTCAGATCCGCTGCGTGGCAACTACAGTCAAGGTGAAGCTGCACTGGAACCCGCTTCAGATTGGGGGCATGTAAACAATACCAAAGATGTTTCCGTGGAATCAAGTTCATACCGCATGCATGGCAATAACAGCAAAGATGCAGCTGCACTGGATTCCGGATCTGAGGTGCATGGCAACTACAGTCAAGACACTGTTTCTGAGAAATCCAGTTCTAACCCATCACAGTCTGGAGACTCAAACCAAGATGCTGTTTTCACCGAGGAGTCCAGTTCTAATCCAGTAGAGTCTAGTTCTAGCATTGTCATTGTTTATGGTAACTTTAGTCTGAGTGACAATGCATCAACTAATTTCATTTCCATTGCCTCTGATGTATTGAGTATTAGTGTACCATAATAAACCTTAAAGGGATGGTTCACCATAAGATGAATATTCTTTCATCTACTCGCCCTCGGGTTGTTTCAAACCTGAATACATTTTCTTTCTGTTGGACATAAAGATATTATGAAGAATGTTAGCAATTTTCAGTTCTGGGCATCATCCACAGTTCCTGAAGGGATAGTGCTAACATTCGTCCAAATATCTTTCTTTGTGTTCAACAGAACAATGTAATTTATACAGCTTTGAAATGACATGAGGGTGTGTAAATGGCAATTTCATTTTTGGTTGAACTGTCCCTGAAGTTATTTTAAATGTTTTGCTTCTTGTGTTTCTTTGTACTTTTCTCAAAATGACGTGCAAATGTAATTAACTTGGATGCATTTAAATGTTCTGCTTAGTGTATGGTTTAGCCATATCTCGGGTCCTAGCAATGTTTTTTTGCATCTTAACAAAACTTTTGGAATTTCTGATCTTGTATATTTATAAATGTTATTTTTGTTAACTTCAATGCTACAATTTGGCGTTGACTGAGCCTATATAACAAAGTGTTATTACTTTATCATCGGAGCAATGTAACACACCATTGATTAAGTTAAAATGGGTTTGTTTTTTACATTGTTGTTGATTTTGCTTTTATTTTTTTGGGGTATGTTCGTCAGGTTTCTGTTGGCATGTGCTTATGTGGTAGACTTGACACATGTTCAAACTCACATTCTTTTATAAAGTGAAAATAACTATTGCCTTCAATTAGAGCAGGTTGTTGGGGAAAATAGTTGTGGGTTGGAGTCATTTTCAGGCCCTATCTGCTCCACAGATAACTTTAAATAGAACAACACGAAAAGCAGTCAACACTGAATGATTTGACTATCAGAAAAAGTTGTGATGTGGCGATTCATCTGAAACTGTTTAGACCAATAAACTCCACCAAAAGATCATATGAAGTCATTGTGTTTGATTTCTGGCTCTATTATAAAATCTGATGCTATTTGACTAAGTGGACGATTTCTTTATTACAATTTTACCATAATTTTCACTTGGCTTAATGAGTGTGGCCATGACATTTTTTCAAAAGTTTCATCTGAATTGACAAATACATAAATAATACTAATAATGCATTTTTTATAACTAGAACTTAATCCACTATTTTTTGATGAAAATTTTTAATATAAATCCAAATAATTGTTAACAAAAATGTTGCCCGGACAAGCCAGAAGTGTCAGAAATAGTCTATGAAAATTTTTTTGTATGGCTGCTACTCCCCCTCTGTTAAATTGATTTATCATTCAAACACTACACAAACAAATTTAAGAATTTCATTGTAACAAAACGGAGGGTCTGTCGATTAATATTACATCGCCGCCCTCAGGTTAAAACACGCAGATGCGCAATTACACCTAACATTTGCAAAAAGATCTAAAAAAACTTTGGCTACTAATAAGTTTACAATATAACACAAATACATACATCTGCCCAACCTATGATCGGGGGTTGCTACAAGTTAACAGTACATCGGCTTCTGAAGAAGTCTTCGAAGAGAAGTTTGCATGTCTTATTATGAATAAAAACAACTGAGAAACAATGAAGTCCGACCTCACCTTCATCCAGTCAATAATTAATTCATTGATAAATACATTGTCCAGCTTATACCAGGTCTATTAAATAGCATGACAGGAACAGCTTGTTAATATTAAGACATTTTTTGAGTGTAGTAAAGCTTGGAATCTTTGGAAGGAAAAGTATGGCTTCGTCACAGGCTATGTGTTTCTAATTTTCTGTGAACTTTAGTTGTGTATATGCCACACTTAGACATTTAAATAAGAATATTGTAATCCATTGCTTTAGTTAAAGGCCTTCCTTTAATTTTTAGGTAGCCTTAAGCTAGCATGAAGTTGGCAACTAATGTTTTTTACCAAATGTAAAAATAAATACCCTCAGAAGCAAACCACTAATGATTTAACAGTAGGTTGTGGGGTATTTGTTGTTGTAAAAAACAGCCGTGATAAAATTTTGTATTTTTTTGTAAAATTATAGGCTGATGATAAAACATGATTACACAAAATGCATTGTATACACTAATAAATCAGTTAGGTGGGTTCATATGCCACGAAATTTGTATTACATCTTTTTATAAATTTATGAGCTCGAGCACCTCTCACAACACCATGGCAACAGATGTAACGGTTTCTTCAGCACAAGACAGGAAGAGTCGACGTTTTAAAGCTAACACAGCATGTAATGCTAGAGAATACTGAGCATAAAACTATTAAATATTTTGATTGTGAAAATTTGTAAACTTGTATTCTTTTTGTTAAATTTGGCGAATTTAATTGACTGTGGCTGAGACCAGTAGGCTACTTATCCCGTAATGTTTTTGTTGCTGTTGTTGTTGCTAAAATCAAGTCTTATTGTGTTTCAGAGATCTTAAACAATTTTGATATATCGGGAATTGAAAAAAAATGGATGACACAAATGACAACTTGCAGGATGATGAGGTGTCTGGAGTATATTCTCCGAAGCAGCACATTGTCAGAGTGTGGAATGTGTTCATTTCTTTAACGTGTTTGGTAGCTGTAACGCTGTGTCTGTATGAGGTAAGATATCTTTTCCCAAAAGTCCCTTTTTGAAGATTATAACTTTTCACTCCACACAGATAAGAAAAGTATATGACTTTTAAAACATTTTCGCAATGAACAACAAACACTTCCTGCATCTTTTTTTCAAAAGTGTGCTAAACTGTTGAGAAGTAGATCTGTTAGAAGTGGTAACTGTCTCACTTTTCCAAACTCCATGAAAACTGCAGTTGTTAAGCCCCTCCTAAAAAAGAGCAATCTTGTTATAACCATATTGAGCAACTATAGACCAATATCAAATCTTCCTTTTATAGGCAAGATTACTGAGATGTTTGTTTTTAACCAGCTGAACAACTACTTAAACTCTAATGGCTATCCGGACAAGTTTCAATTTGGTTTCCGACCGCATCACAGAAAAGAGACAACACTCATTAAGATAATAAGTGATATTCCGCTAAATTCGGATTCTGGCAAAATATCAGTGCTGGTACTGCTGGATCTCAGCTCTGCATTTGACACTGTAATCATAACATACTTCTAGTGAGCCTAGAACACTCGGTCCGTCTTTCAGGGACGGTCCTCAAATGGTTCAGGTCATACTTAGATGGGAGAGGATTATGTTAGTAAGGAGAGCAGACGTCCAAGTGGACGTCAAATGGCATGCAGCGTCTCAAAAGGCTCAATTCTTGCGCCACTCTTGTTTAGCCTGTGAAAAAGAAGCATATTGCATATCACAGCTATGCAGATGACAGCCCCATTGACCTCTGCCAATGCATTGATGAAATGAACAGTTGGATGTGCCAGAACTTTAAATAAACAGGAAACTGAAGTCATTGCATTTGGAAACAAAGATGAAGCTCTCAAGGTGAATGCATACCTTGACTCTCGGGGTCCAACAACTACAAGTCAAGTCAAGAATCTTGGTGTGATTCTGGAGTTGGACCTTAGTTTCAATACTCATGTTAAAGCGGTAACAAAATCAGCATACTACCATTTCAAAAACATAGCAAGAATTAGATATTTTGTTTCCAGTCAAGACTTGGAGAAACTTGTTCATGCCTTCATTGCAATGGTCTTCTCACCAGCCTTCCCAAGAAAACCATTAGGCAGCTGCAGCTCATACAGAACGCTGCTGCCTGGATTCTCACTAGAACCAGAAAATCTAAGCATATTACACCAGTCCTTAGATCCCTACACTGGCTTTCAGTTACTTTTAGGATTAATTGTTTAGGATTGATAGTTTTGTTACTCCTTTATAAAACACTAAACGGCATAGGCCCAAAATACATTGCAGATATGCTCACTAAATATAAACCTAACAGACCACTTAGATCATTAGGATCAAGTCAGTTAGAGATACCAAGGATTCACACGAAAAAACAGGGGAATCTGTATTTACGCTGCCCGTAGCTGGAATCAGCTTCCAGAAGAGATCAGATGTACTAAAACATGATCAACAATAGCTGTGCATTTACTGAATGAGCAATGTGCCTTGTCCAAACTGACTGCACTATATTTCATGTATAATCAGTTTATTTGTTTTATGAAAAGACAGAAATGAAAATCATTCTGATGTGTATTATATTCTTTACATTTTTGTCATATTCCATGTATATCTTGTTTTAAAGAACCAGTGTTAACAATATTAAAATGACTTGTTCTTTTAAAGATTCCCACTTCATTTTAAATAATTTAAGTAACACTTCGTCTGAACAATGATTAAATGGATAAAGTCTTTTGAAAACTTACCCGTCACTTTTCAAACAACAGCACAAAACACAGAGCCGGCAAAACACTCAAGATTTAAAGCGATTACATTGTCTCATACATTGTATGGATTAAACAAAGATATGCTTACTTAAAAAATTTCGTTAACGGTAGCTGAACCCTCCCTCTAACAACTTCGAGGGTCCTGTGCATATGCTAGATATATCGGATAATGTCCTTTTCAATAACATTTTCCTAATAATTAAAAATAACACTTTTACTTCAACCTAATCTTGTACGAAATGAATAAAGATACTTAAAACCATGGGCGTAGGTTTGGTCTCAGCTTTGGTGGGATCTGAATCACTAATAAACAAATACACACGTATCAGTATGCATTAAACGCATCATGTTTATATTTCAGAGCAATTTAAATATGAAGGGGACATGGTTTTTATAACTTTTGACATGCATGATTTCCTTTAATCACGCTTTAATAATTCATAGTTCATAAAGACTTAACCTGAAGCCATGAAGGTCCAGCTACTTCTTCCTCAACATGCTCTATGACATCTTAAAAACATGTCTGAGTTTCCTATATGTAATTAAATGAACTAATGAATAAAATACACACGTATCATAGTATGCATTCAACAAATCATGTTTATACCAGATAGTGTTATTTGGATATTATCAATCAAATAATGATTCATTATATTTGAATAACCAACAGTGTTAACTTTTGCCTTTTTAACATTGCCAACACGTTTTTCCAGCACATGTGTCTAGCAATGACAGTCCTTCATTAAACTGTGGGTGATTTCCCTTTTATTTCTCTGCATGTAGGGTAGGCAACACTCACAAATACATAAACAGACTGTAGAAACGAAAAATGTCTCTGATCCACTCTTTATGTTGACTGCAAGATTCTAAGTTAAGGTAGGCTTATTAACATTCAGTGACTTGCTAACGTAGCCTTCTATCATCCTGGGTAACACATACTATCACCAGTTAATACAATTTTCCACTATAGACTCTGCATTTGAAAGCCTGGTCAGTCACTACTTGTTTGTGTGCCTAGTTATTTTTCCTACTTACACTCTGCTTTATGAAAAAGCTTTGTATGTCACCTTTCTTCTTCTTGGGTGGCATAGCTGATCTACAAAGTACAAAAATGGGGGCAAAAAAACGGAATATAAAAATGTTTTACTCTGGCCCTGGTAACTTACCGTCGGCATCGCCAATCGCACACACACACACCAACCGCTCGCTCGCTGCCAATGCAAGCACAAAAGTCGTCCCGCGGCCCGCGCGTGTAGCCTGTCAGATACCCCACCGCCAATCAAATTACGGCGTTTCTTGTGCCGTCTACGTCCTGGCCGTTGGAATCGATCCAAATAGCAGCGCAAAGATCCAAATAGCAGTTCAAAGGAGCTTGCTAAATATTGGTGGGGACAAATTTGTCATCTCAAAATATTGATTGGGACTAGTACGTAGCGCCCCCCGCCTAAACCTACGCCCATGCTTAAAACTTTTAAGTTAAAAGTGGCCTGTGCGTGCACCTTAAAACCCGCATCTGTGCATGTGTACGAGTGCGCAAGCGCGGCTGAGAGTGCGCCGTCTGCAGACAGATTACGCAGTGTGCACCTGTTACTAATGATCTATTTTGGAGGTGCCCAACTGTGTACTGTCAATGAAAACGTGTTCGACCTACGAGTATAAAAAGACTGCTGTAAGACTGCTTTAGGATCTGCTCAAAATGTCTTCTGTGAAGTTGTTAATTTTGATCGTAATTTGTCACCAACGGGTGTACGCAGGTATTTAGGGACGCAGGGACTGTATATTAATAGCACTTATAAATAGTCACAATTGTCTTGGCGTTTCTGTTGTACTTGTCTTAGCTTTAATATATTGTTTGATTATTTGCTACTAACATGAGTGTGCTTTCTAAACCAAAATACTATTGTAATATTGCCTGTCAGTCTTTGATGGTCATGAACTCCCTTTTTTTGTGTGTGTTTGAATGTTTTGTCCCTAGGTAACAACAACGATGCAAGATCAGCCGAGGTTGAGCGTGTTGTTGCTGACTTTCTTTCATTGGAGGATGGATCTGATTTAGGCATAAAAGGTGTTATTTATATATTTTTTGTATTCCCATAGAGGTGAAATCTTCATTCAGTTTATTGATAGTTCTTGCTGCCTAACTGAGCAACTGATGCTTCTATGAACCAATTTAGGAATGCCAAGAGATTCTTTGAAAAGTGTAGTGTCTTCTCATAACATCAGTTCTGAAGAAAACGTTCCCAGACAAGTTAATGCCGTTGCTGTGGTACCCAATTCTGACCACCTAAATGGCAACTACAGTGAAAATGGTGTTGCAGTGCAATCCGATTCGGACCACATGTATAGCAACTACAGCCAAGGTGAAGCTGCAGTGGAACCATCAAGTAAACCTGGTTCAGATCCGCTGCGTGGCAACTACAGTCAAGGTGAAGCTGCACTGGAACCCGCTTCAGATTGGGGGCATGTAAACAATACCAAAGATGTTTCCGTGGAATCAAGTTCATACCGCATGCATGGCAATAACAGCAAAGATGCAGCTGCACTGGATTCCGGATCTGAGGTGCATGGCAACTACAGTCAAGACACTGTTTCTGAGAAATCCAGTTCTAACCCATCACAGTCTGGAGACTCAAACCAAGATGCTGTTTTCACCGAGGAGTCCAGTTCTAATCCAGTAGAGTCTAGTTCTAGCATTGTCATTGTTTATGGTAACTTTAGTCTGAGTGACAATGCATCAACTAATTTCATTTCCATTGCCTCTGATGTATTGAGTATTAGTGTACCATAATAAACCTTAAAGGGATGGTTCACCATAAGATGAATATTCTTTCATCTACTCGCCCTCGGGTTGTTTCAAACCTGAATACATTTTCTTTCTGTTGGACATAAAGATATTATGAAGAATGTTAGCAATATTCAGTTCTGGGCATCATCCACAGTTCCTGAAGGGATAGTGCTAACATTCGTCCAAATATCTTTCTTTGTGTTCAACAGAACAATGTAATTTATACAGCTTTGAAATGACATGAGGGTGTGTAAATGGCAATTTCATTTTTGGTTGAACTGTCCCTGAAGTTATTTTAAATGTTTTGCCTCTTGTGTTTCTTTGTACTTTTCTCTAAATGACGTGCAAATGTAATTAACTTGGATGCATTTAAATGTTCTGCTTAGTGTATGGTTTAGCCATATCTCGGGTCCTAGCAATGTTTTTTTTCATCTTAACAAAAACTTTTGGAATTTCTGATCTTGTATACTTGTATATGTATAAATGTTATTTTTGTTAACTTCAATGTATAGGCTACAATTTGGCGTTGACTGAGCCTATATAACAAAGTGTTACTACTTTCTCATCGGAGCAATGTAACACACCATTGATTAAGTTAAAATGGGTTTGTTTTTTACATTGTTGTTGATTTTTTTTATTTTTTGGGGTATGTTCGTCAGGTTTCTGTTGGCATGTGCTTATGTGGTAGACTTGACACATATTCAAACTCACATTCTTTTATAAAGTGAAAAATAACTATTGCCTTCAATTAGAGCAGGTTGTTGGGGAAAATAGTTGTGGGTTGGAGTCATTTTCAGCCCCTATCTGCTCCCACAGAGTAAGCTTTAAATCAGTAAGCAACACGAAAAGCATGTCAACACTGAATGATTTGACTATCAGAAAAAGTTAGCACTTGTGATTGTGGCGATTCATCTGAAACTGTTTAGACCCCAATAAACTACCAACTCCAAAGAGTTCATGATGACTGTCATTGCATAGTTTTGCTTGATTCTGGCTCGATTAATAAATCTGATGCTATTTGACTAAGTGGACGATATCTTTATACAATTTTACCATAATTTCACTTGGCTAATTGGAGTAGTTTGTAGCCATGTGGCATACATATTTTCAGAAGTTTCCATCTGAATTGACAAGATATCATAATATAATCCTAATAAGCATTTTTTATAACTAAGAACTTAATCTCCACTATTTTTTGATGAAAATTTTTTAATATAAATCCGCAATAATTGTTAACAAAAATGTTGCCCCGAGACAAGCCAGAAGTGTCCGAACTAGTCTATGAAATATTTTTTATTAGCCGTATGGCTGCTACTCCCCTCTGTTAAATTGATTTATCATTCAAACACAACACAAACAAAATTAAGAATTTCATTGTAACAAAACGGAGGGTCTGTCGATTAATATTACATCGCCACCCTCAGGTTAAAACACGCAGATGCGCAATTACACCTAACATTTGCAAAAAGATCTAAAAAAACTTGGGCTACTAATAAGTTTACAATATAACACAAAATACATACATCTGCCCAACCTATGATCGGGGGTTGCTACAAGTTAACAGTACATCGGCTTCTGAAGAAGTCTTCGAAGAGAAGTTTGCATGTCTTATTATGAATAAAAACAACTGAGAAACAATGAAGTCCGACCTCACCTTCATCCAGTCAATAATTAATTCATTGATAAATACATTGTCCAGCTTATACCAGGTCTATTAAATAGCATGACAGGAACAGCTTGTTAATATTAAGACATTTTTTGAGTGTAGTAAAGCTTGGAATCTTTGGAAGGAAAAGTATGGCTTCGTCACAGGCTATGTGTTTCTAATTTTCTGTGAACTTTAGTTGTGTATATGCCACACTTAGACATTTAAATAAGAATATTGTAATCCATTGCTTTAGTTAAAGGCCTTCCTTTAATTTTTAGGTAGCCTTAAGCTAGCATGAAGTTGGCAACTAATGTTTTTTACCAAATGTAAAAATAAATACCCTCAGAAGCAAACCACTAATGATTTAACAGTAGGTTGTGGGGTATTTGTTGTTGTAAAAAACACCCGTGATAAAATTTTGTATTTTTTTGTAAAATTATAGGCTGATGATAAAACATGATTACACAAAATGCATTGTATACACTAATAAATCAGTTAGGTGGGTTCATATGCCACGAAATTTGTATTACATCTTTTTATAAATTGATGAGCTCGAGCACCTCTCACAACACCATGGCAACAGATGTAACGGTTTCTTCAGCACAAGACAGGAAGAGTCGACGTTTTAAAGCTAACACAGCATGTAATGCTAGAGAATACTGAGCATAAAACTATTAAATATTTTGATTGTGAAAATTTGTAAACTTGTATTCTTTTTGTTAAATTTGGCGAATTTAATTGACTGTGGCTGAGACCAGTAGGCTACTTATCCCGTAATGTTTTTGTTGCTGTTGTTGTTGCTAAAATCAAGTCTTATTGTGTTTCAGAGATCTTAAACAATTTGGATATATCGGGAATTGAAAAAAAATGGATGACACAAATGACAACTTGCAGGATGATGAGGTGTCTGGAGTATATTCTCCGAAGCAGCACATTGTCAGAGTGTGGAATGTGTTCATTTCTTTAACGTGTTTGGTAGCTGTAACGCTGTGTCTGTATGAGGTAAGATATCTTTTCCCAAAAGTCCCTTTTTGAAGATTATAACTTTTCACTCCACACCTATAAGAAAAGTATATGACTTTTAAAACATTTTCGCAATGAACAACAAACACTTCCTGCATCTTTTTTTCAAAAGTGTGCTAAACTGTTTAGAAGTAGATCTGTTAGAAGTGGTAACTGTCTCACTTTTCCAAACTCCATGAAAACTGCAGTTGTTAAGCCCCTCCTAAAAAAAGAGCAATCTTGTTATAACCATATTGAGCAACTATAGACCAATATCAAATCTTCCTTTTATAGGCAGAGATGTTTGTTTTTAACCAGCTGAACAACTACTTAAACTCTAATGGCTATCCGGACAAGTTTCAATTTGGTTTCCGACCGCATCACAGAAAAGAGACAACACTCATTAAGATAATAAGTGATATTCCGCTAAATTCGGATTCTGGCAAAATATCAGTGCTGGTACTGCTGGATCTCAGCTCTGCATTTGACACTGTAATCATAACATACTTCTATTGCATATCACTTAGATGGGAGAGGATTATGTTAGTAAGGAGAGCAGACGTCCAAGTGGACGTCAAATGGCATGCAGCGTCTCACAAGGCTCAATTCTTGCGCCACTCTTGTTTAGCCTGTGAAAAAGAAGCATATTGCATATCACACCTATGCAGATGACAGCCCCATTGACCTCTGCCAATGCATTGATGAAATTAACAGTTGGATGTGCCAGAACTTTAAATAAACAGGAAACTGAAGTCATTGCATTTGGAAACAAAGATGAAGCTCTCAAGGTGAATGCATACCTTGACTCTCGGGGTCCAACAACTACAAGTCAAGTCAAGAATCTTGGTGTGATTCTGGAGTTGGACCTTAGTTTCAATACTCATGTTAAAGCGGTAACAAAATCAGCATACTACCATTTCAAAAACATAGCAAGAATTAGATATTTTGTTTCCAGTCAAGACTTGGAGAAACTTGTTCATGCCTTCATTGCAATGGTCTTCTCACCAGCCTTCCCAAGAAAACCATTAGGCAGCTGCAGCTCATACAGAACGCTGCTGCCTGGATTCTCACTAGAACCAGAAAATCTAAGCATATTACACCAGTCCTTAGATCCCTACACTGATTTTCAGTTACTTTTAGGATTAATTGTTTAGGATTGATAGTTTTGTTACTCCTTTATAAAACACTAAACGGCATAGGCCCAAAATACATTGCAGATATGCTCACTAAATATAAACCTAACAGACCACTTAGATCATTAGGATCAAGTCAGTTAGAGATACCAAGGATTCACACGAAATAACAGGGGAATCTGTATTTACGCTGCCCGTAGCTGGAATCAGCTTCCAGAAGAGATCAGATGTACTAAAACATGATCAACAATAGCTGTGCATTTACTGAATGAGCAATGTGCCTTGTCCAAACTGACTGCACTATATTTCATGTATAATCAGTTTATTTGTTTTATGAAAAGACAGAAATGAAAATCATTCTGATGTGTATTATATTCTTTACATTTTTGTCATATTCCATGTATATCTTGTTTTAAAGAAACAGTGTTAACAATATTAAAATGACTTGTTCTTTTAAAGATTCCCACTTCATTTTAAATAATTTAAGTAACACTTCGTCTGAACAATGATTAAATGGATAAAGTCTTTTGAAAACTTACCCGTCACTTTTCAAACAACAGCACAAAACACAGAGCCGGCAAAACACTCAAGATTTAAAGCGATTACATTGTCTCATACATTGTATGGATTAAACAAAGATATGCTTACTTAAAAAATTTGTTAGCGGTAGCTGAACCCTCCCTCTAACAACTTCGAGGGTCCTGTGCATATGCTAGATATATCGGATAATGTCCCTTTCAATAACATTTTCCTAATAATTAAAAATAACACTTTTACTTCAACCTAATCTTGTACGAAATGAATAAAGATACTTAAAACCATGGGCGTAGGTTTGGTCTCAGCTTTGGTGGGGACATCTGAATCACTAATAAACAAATACACATATCAGTATGCATTAAACTCATCATGTTTATATTTCAGAGCAATTTAAATATGAAGGGGACATGGTTTTTATAACTTTTGACATGCATGATTTCCTTTAATCACGCTTTAATAATTCATAGTTCATAAAGACTTAACCTGAAGCCATGAAGGTCCAGCTACTTCTTCCTCAACATGCTCTATGACATCTTAAAAACATGTCTGAGTTTCCTATATGTAATTAAATGAACTAATGAATAAAATACACACGTATCATAGTATGCATTCAACAAATCATGTTTATACCAGATAGTGTTATTTGGATATTATCAATCAAATAATGATTCATTATATTTGAATAACCAACAGTGTTAACTTTTGCCTTTTTAACATTGCCAACACGTTTTTCCAGCACATGTGTCTAGCAATGACAGTCCTTCATTAAACTGTGGGTGATTTCCCTTTTATTTCTCTGCATGTAGGGTAGGCAACACTCACAAATACATAAACAGACTGTAGAAACGAAAAATGTCTCTGATCCACTCTTTATGTTGACTGCAAGATTCTAAGTTAAGGTAGGCTTATTAACATTCAGTGACTTGCTAACGTAGCCTTCTATCATCCTGGGTAACACATACTATCACCAGTTAATACAATTTTCCACTATAGACTCTGCATTTGAAAGCCTGGTCAGTCACTACTTGTTTGTGTGCCTAGTTATTTTTCCTACTTACACTCTGCTTTATGAAAAAGCTTTGTGTGTCACCTTTCTTCTTCTTCTTGGGTGGCATAGCTGATCTACAAAGTACAAAAATGGGGGCAAAAAAACGGAATATAAAAATGTTTTACTCTGGCCCTGGTAACTTACCGTCGGCATCGCCAATCGCACACACACACACCAACCGCTCGCTCGCTGCCAATGCAAGCACAAAAGTCGTCCCGCGGCCCGCGCGTGTAGCCTGTCAGATACCCCACCGCCAATCAAATTACGGCGTTTCTTGTGCCGTCTACGTCCTGGCCGTTGGAATCGATCCAAATAGCAGCGCAAAGATCCAAATAGCAGTTCAAAGGAGCTTGCTAAATATTGGTGGGGACAAATTTGTCATCTCAAAATATTGATTGGGACTAGTACGTAGCGCCCCCCGCCTAAACCTACGCCCATGCTTAAAACTTTTAAGTTAAAAGTGGCCTGTGCGTGCACCTTAAAACCCGCATCTGTGCATGTGTACGAGTGCGCAAGCGCGGCTGAGAGTGCGCCGTCTGCAGACAGATTACGCAGTGTGCACCTGTTACTAATGATCTATTTTGGAGGTGCCCAACTGTGTACTGTCAATGAAAACGTGTTCGACCTACGAGTATAAAAAGACTGCTGTAAGACTGCTTTAGGATCTGCTCAAAATGTCTTCTGTGAAGTTGTTAATTTTGATCGTAATTTGTCACCAACGGGTGTACGCAGGTATTTAGGGACGCAGGGACTGTATATTAATAGCACTTATAAATAGTCACAATTGTCTTGGCGTTTCTGTTGTACTTGTCTTAGCTTTAATATATTGTTTGATTATTTGCTACTAACATGAGTGTGCTTTCTAAACCAAAATACTATTGTAATATTGCCTGTCAGTCTTTGATGGTCATGAACTCCCTTTTTTTGTGTGTGTTTGAATGTTTTGTCCCTAGGTAACAACAACGATGCAAGATCAGCCGAGGTTGAGCGTGTTGTTGCTGACTTTCTTTCATTGGAGGATGGATCTGATTTAGGCATAAAAGGTGTTATTTATATATTTTTTGTATTCCCATAGAGGTGAAATCTTCATTCAGTTTATTGATAGTTCTTGCTGCCTAACTGAGCAACTGATGCTTCTATGAACCAATTTAGGAATGCCAAGAGATTCTTTGAAAAGTGTAGTGTCTTCTCATAACATCAGTTCTGAAGAAAACGTTCACAGACAAGATAATGCCGTTGCTGTGGTACCCAATTCTGACCACCTAAATGGCAACTACAGTGAAAATGGTGTTGCAGTGCAATCCGATTCGGACCACATGTATAGCAACTACAGCCAAGGTGAAGCTGCAGTGGAACCATCAAGTAAACCTGGTTCAGATCCGCTGCGTGGCAACTACAGTCAAGGTGAAGCTGCAGTGGAACCATCAAGTAAACCTGGTTCAGATCCGCTGCGTGGCAACTACAGTCAAGGTGAAGGTGCAGTGGAACCATCAAGTAAACCTGGTTCAGATCCGCTGCGTGGCAACTACAGTCAAGGTGAAGCTGCACTGGAACCCGCTTCAGATTGGGGGCATGTAAACAATACCAAAGATGTTTCAGTGGAATCCAGTTCATACCGCATGCATGGCAATAACAGCAAAGATGCAGCTGCACTGGATTCCGGATCTGAGGTGCATGGCAACTACAGTCAAGACACTGTTTCTGAGAAATCCAGTTCTAACCCATCACAGTCTGGAGACTCAAACCAAGATGCTGTTTCCACAGAGGAGTCCAGGTCTAATCCAGTAGAGTCTAGTTCTAGCATTGTCATTGTTTATGGTAACTTTAGTCTGAGTGACAATGCATCAGCTAATTTTATTTCCATTGCCTCTGATGTATTGAGTATTAGTGTACCATAATAAACCTTAAAGGGATGGTTCACCATAAGATGAATATTCTTTCATCTACTCGCCCTCGGGTTGTTTCAAACCTGAATACATTTTCTTTCTGTTGGACATAAAGATATTATGAAGAATGTTAGCAATTTTCAGTTCTGGGCATCATCCACAGTTCCTGAAGGGATAGTGCTAACATTCGTCCAAATATCTTTCTTTGTGTTCAACAGAACAATGTAATTTATACAGCTTTGAAATGACATGAGTGTGTGTAAATGGCAATTTCATTTTTGGTTGAACTGTCCCTGAAGTTATTTTAAATGTTTTGCCTCTTGTGTTTCTTTGTACTTTTCTCTAAATGACGTGCAAATGGAATTAACTTGGATGCATTTAAATGTTCTGCTTAGTGTATGGTTTAGCCAGATCTCGGGTCCTAGCAATGTTTTTTTTGCATCTAAACAAAAACTTTTGGAATTTCTGATCTTGTATATTTATAAGTGTTATTTTTGTTAACTTCAATGTATAGGCTACAATTTGGCGTTGTGATGGCGTTGTGATGTGGCGATTCATCTGAAACTGTTTAGACCATTAAACTAGCACCAAAAGATCATATGAAGTCATTGTGTTTGATTTCTGGCTCTATTATAAAATCTGATGCTATTTGACTAAGTGGACGATTTCTTTATTACAATTTTACCATAATTTTCACTTGGCTTAATGGGTGTGGCCATGACATTTTTTCAGAAGTTTCATCTGAATTGACAAATACATAAATAATCCTAATAATGCATTTTTTATAACTAGAACTTAATCCACTATTTTTTGATGAAAATTTTTAATATAAATCCAAATAATTGTTAACAAAAATGTTGCCCGGACAAGCCAGAAGTGTCAGAAATAGTCTATGAAATATTTTTTTATTAGCCGTATGGCTGCTACTCCCCCTCTGTTAAATTGATTTATCATTCAAACACAACACAAACAAAATTAAGAATTTCATTGTAACAAAACGGAGGGTCTGTCGATTAATATTACATCGCCACCCTCAGGTTAAAACACGCAGATGCGCAATTACACCTAACATTTGCAAAAAGATCTAAAAAAACTTTGGCTACTAATAAGTTTACAATATAACACAAAATACATACATCTGCCCAACCTATGATCGGGGGTTGCTACAAGTTAACAGTACATCGGCTTCTGAAGAAGTCTTCGAAGAGAAGTTTGCATGTCTTATTATGAATAAAAACAACTGAGAAACAATGAAGTCCGACCTCGACCTCACCTTCATCCAGTCAATAATTAATTCATTGATAAATACATTGTCCAGCTTATACCAGGTCTATTAAATAGCATGACAGGAACAGCTTGTTAATATTAAGACATTTTTTGAGTATAGTAAAGCTTGGAATCTTTGGAAGGAAAAGTATGGCTTCGTCACAGGCTATGTGTTTCTAATTTTCTGTGAACTTTAGTTGTGTATATGCCACACTTAGACATTTAAATAAGAATATTGTAATCCATTGCTTTAGTTAAAGGCCTTCCTTTAATTTTTGGGTAGCCTTAAGCTAGCATGAAGTTGGCAACTAATGTTTTTTACCAAATGTAAAAATAAATACCCTCAGAAGCAAACCACTAATGATTTAACAGTAGGTTGTGGGGTATTTGTTGTTGTAAAAAACAGCCGTGATTAAATTTTGTATTTTTTGTAAAATTATAGGCTGATGATAAAACATGATTACACAAAATGCATTGTATACACTAATAAATCAGTTAGGTGGGTTCATATGCCACGAAATTTGTATTACATCTTTTTATAAATTTATGAGCTCGAGCACCTCTCACAACACCATGGCAACAGATGTAACGGTTTCTTCAGCACAAGACAGGAAGAGTCGACGTTTTAAAGCTAACACAGCATGTAATGCTAGAGAATACTGAGCATAAAACTATTAAATATTTTGATTGTGAAAATTTGTAAACTTGTATTCTTTTTGTTAAATTTGGCGAATTTAATTGACTGTGGCTGAGACCAGTAGGCTACTTATCCCGTAATGTTTTTGTTGCTGTTGTTGTTGCTAAAATCAAGTCTTATTGTGTTTCAGAGATCTTAAACAATTTTGATATATCGGGAATTGAAAAAAAATGGATGACACAAATGACAACTTGCAGGATGATGAGGTGTCTGGAGTATATTCTCCGAAGCAGCACATTGTCAGAGTGTGGAATGTGTTCATTTCTTTAACGTGTTTGGTAGCTGTAACGCTGTGTCTGTATGAGGTAAGATATCTTTTCCAAAAAGTCCCTTTTTGAAGATTATAACTTTTCACTCCACACAGATAAGAAAAGTATATGACTTTTAAAACATTTTCGCAATGAACAACAAACACTTCCTGCATCTTTTTTTCAAAAGTGTGCTAAACTGTTGAGAAGTAGATCTGTTAGAAGTGGTAACTGTCTCACTTTTCCAAACTCCATGAAAACTGCAGTTGTTAAGCCCCTCCTAAAAAAAGAGCAATCTTGTTATAACCATATTGAGCAACTATAGACCAATATCAAATCTTCCTTTTATAGGCAAGATTACTGAGATGTTTGTTTTTAACCAGCTGAACAACTACTTAAACTCTAATGGCTATCCGGACAAGTTTCAATTTGGTTTCCGACCGCATCACAGAAAAGAGACAACACTCATTAAGATAATAAGTGATATTCCGCTAAATTCGGATTCTGGCAAAATATCAGTGCTGGTACTGCTGGATCTCAGCTCTGCATTTGACACTGTAATCATAACATACTTCTAGTGAGCCTAGAACACTCGGTCCGTCTTTCAGGGACGGTCCTCAAATGGTTCAGGTCATACTTAGATGGGAGAGGATTATGTTAGTAAGGAGAGCAGACGTCCAAGTGGACGTCAAATGACATGCAGCGTCTCAAAAGGCTCAATTCTTGCGCCACTCTTGTTTAGCCTGTGAAAAAGAAGCATATTGCATATCACAGCTATGCAGATGACAGCCCCATTGACCTCTGCCAATGCATTGATGAAATGAACAGTTGGATGTGCCAGAACTTTAAATAAACAGGAAACTGAAGTCATTGCATTTGGAAACAAAGATGAAGCTCTCAAGGTGAATGCATACCTTGACTCTCGGGGTCCAACAACTACAAGTCAAGTCAAGAATCTTGGTGTGATTCTGGAGTTGGACCTTAGTTTCAATACTCATGTTAAAGCGGTAACAAAATCAGCATACTACCATTTCAAAAACATAGCAAGAATTAGATATTTTGTTTCCAGTCAAGACTTGGAGAAACTTGTTCATGCCTTCATTGCAATGGTCTTCTCACCAGCCTTCCCAAGAAAACCATTAGGCAGCTGCAGCTCATACAGAACGCTGCTGCCTGGATTCTCACTAGAACCAGAAAATCTAAGCATATTACACCAGTCCTTAGATCCCTACACTGGCTTTCAGTTACTTTTAGGATTAATTGTTTAGGATTGATAGTTTTGTTACTCCTTTATAAAACACTAAACGGCATAGGCCCAAAATACATTGCAGATATGCTCACTAAATATAAACCTAACAGACCACTTAGATCATTAGGATCAAGTCAGTTAGAGATACCAAGGATTCACACGAAAAAACAGGGGAATCTGTATTTACGCTGCCCGTAGCTGGAATCAGCTTCCAGAAGAGATCAGATGTACTAAAACATGATCAACAATAGCTGTGCATTTACTGAATGAGCAATGTGCCTTGTCCAAACTGACTGCACTATATTTCATGTATAATCAGTTTATTTGTTTTATGAAAAGACAGAAATGAAAATCATTCTGATGTGTATTATATTCTTTACATTTTTGTCATATTCCATGTATATCTTGTTTTAAAGAACCAGTGTTAACAATATTAAAATGACTTGTTCTTTTAAAGATTCCCACTTCATTTTAAATAATTTAAGTAACACTTCGTCTGAACAATGATTAAATGGATAAAGTCTTTTGAAAACTTACCCGTCACTTTTCAAAAAACAGCACAAAACACAGAGCCGGCAAAACACTCAAGATTTAAAGCGATTACATTGTCTCATACATTGTATGGATTAAACAAAGATATGCTTACTTAAAAAATTTCGTTAACGGTAGCTGAACCCTCCCTCTAACAACTTCGAGGGTCCTGTGCATATGCTAGATATATCGGATAATGTCCTTTTCAATAACATTTTCCTAATAATTAAAAATAACACTTTTACTTCAACCTAATCTTGTACGAAATGAATAAAGATACTTAAAACCATGGGCGTAGGTTTGGTCTCAGCTTTGGTGGGGACATCTGAATCACTAATAAACAAATACACACGTATCAGTATGCATTAAACGCATCATGTTTATATTTCAGAGCAATTTAAATATGAAGGGGACATGGTTTTTATAACTTTTGACATGCATGATTTCCTTTAATCACGCTTTAATAATTCATAGTTCATAAAGACTTAACCTGAAGCCATGAAGGTCCAGCTACTTCTTCCTCAACATGCTCTATGACATCTTAAAAACATGTCTGAGTTTCCTATATGTAATTAAATGAACTAATGAATAAAATACACACGTATCATAGTATGCATTCAACAAATCATGTTTATACCAGATAGTGTTATTTGGATATTATCAATCAAATAATGATTCATTATATTTGAATAACCAACAGTGTTAACTTTTGCCTTTTTAACATTGCCAACACGTTTTTCCAGCACATGTGTCTAGCAATGACAGTCCTTCATTAAACTGTGGGTGATTTCCCTTTTATTTCTCTGCATGTAGGGTAGGCAACACTCACAAATACATAAACAGACTGTAGAAACGAAAAATGTCTCTGATCCACTCTTTATGTGGACTGCAAGATTCTAAGTTAAGGTAGGCTTATTAACATTCAGTGACTTGCTAACGTAGCCTTCTATCATCCTGGGTAACACATACTATCACCAGTTAATACAATTTTCCACTATAGACTCTGCATTTGAAAGCCTGGTCAGTCACTACTTGTTTGTGTGCCTAGTTATTTTTCCTACTTACACTCTGCTTTATGAAAAAGCTTTGTATGTCACCTTTCTTCTTCTTCTTGGGTGGCATAGCTGATCTACAAAGTACAAAAATGGGGGCAAAAAAACGGAATATAAAAATGTTTTACTCTGGCCCTGGTAACTTACCGTCGGCATCGCCAATCGCACACACACACACCAACCGCTCGCTCGCTGCCAATGCAAGCACAAAAGTAGTCCCGCGGCCCGCGCGTGTAGCCTGTCAGATACCCCACCGCCAATCAAATTACGGCGTTTCTTGTGCCGTCTACGTCCTGGCCGTTGGAATCGATCCAAATAGCAGCGCAAAGATCCAAATAGCAGTTCAAAGGAGCTTGCTAAATATTGGTGGGGACAAATTTGTCATCTCAAAATATTGATTGGGACTAGTACGTAGCGCCCCCCGCCTAAACCTACGCCCATGCTTAAAACTTTTAAGTTAAAAGTGGCCTGTGCGTGCACCTTAAAACCCGCATCTGTGCATGTGTACGAGTGCGCAAGCGCGGCTGAGAGTGCGCCGTCTGCAGACAGATTACGCAGTGTGCACCTGTTACTAATGATCTATTTTGGAGGTGCCCAACTGTGTACTGTCAATGAAAACGTGTTCGACCTACGAGTATAAAAAGACTGCTGTAAGACTGCTTTAGGATCTGCTCAAAATGTCTTCTGTGAAGTTGTTAATTTTGATCGTAATTTGTCACCAACGGGTGTACGCAGGTATTTAGGGACGCAGGGTCTGTATATTAATAGCACTTATAAATAGTCACAATTGTCTTGGCGTTTCTGTTGTACTTGTCTTAGCTTTAATATATTGTTTGATTATTTGCTACTAACATGAGTGTGCTTTCTAAACCAAAATACTATTGTAATATTGCCTGTCAGTCTTTGATGGTCATGAACTCCCTTTTTTTGTGTGTGTTTGAATGTTTTGTCCCTAGGTAACAACAACGATGCAAGATCAGCCGAGGTTGAGCGTGTTGTTGCTGACTTTCTTTCATTGGAGGATGGATCTGATTTAGGCATAAAAGGTGTTATTTATATATTTTTTGTATTCCCATAGAGGTGAAATCTTCATTCAGTTTATTGATAGTTCTTGCTGCCTAACTGAGCAACTGATGCTTCTATGAACCAATTTAGGAATGCCAAGAGATTCTTTGAAAAGTGTAGTGTCTTCTCATAACATCAGTTCTGAAGAAAACGTTCCCAGACAAGTTAATGCCGTTGCTGTGGTACCCAATTCTGACCACCTAAATGGCAACTACAGTGAAAATGGTGTTGCAGTGCAATCCGATTCGGACCACATGTATAGCAACTACAGCCAAGGTGAAGCTGCAGTGGAACCATCAAGTAAACCTGGTTCAGATCCGCTGCGTGGCAACTACAGTCAAGGTGAAGCTGCACTGGAACCCGCTTCAGATTGGGGGCATGTAAACAATACCAAAGATGTTTCAGTGGAATCCAGTTCATACCGCATGCATGGCAATAACAGCAAAGATGCAGCTGCACTGGATTCCGGATCTGAGGTGCATGGCAACTACAGTCAAGACACTGTTTCTGAGAAATCCAGTTCTAACCCATCACAGTCTGGAGACTCAAACCAAGATGCTGTTTTCACCGAGGAGTCCAGTTCTAATCCAGTAGAGTCTAGTTCTAGCATTGTCATTGTTTATGGTAACTTTAGTCTGAGTGACAATGCATCAACTAATTTCATTTCCATTGCCTCTGATGTATTGAGTATTAGTGTACCATAATAAACCTTAAAGGGATGGTTCACCATAAGATGAATATTCTTTCATCTACTCGCCCTCGGGTTGTTTCAAACCTGAATACATTTTCTTTCTGTTGGACATAAAGATATTATGAAGAATGTTAGCAATATTCAGTTCTGGGCATCATCCACAGTTCCTGAAGGGATAGTGCTAACATTCGTCCAAATATCTTTCTTTGTGTTCAACAGAACAATGTAATTTATACAGCTTTGAAATGACATGAGGGTGTGTAAATGGCAATTTCATTTTTGGTTGAACTGTCCCTGAAGTTATTTTAAATGTTTTGCCTCTTGTGTTTCTTTGTACTTTTCTCTAAATGACGTGCAAATGTAATTAACTTGGATGCATTTAAATGTTCTGCTTAGTGTATGGTTTAGCCATATCTCGGGTCCTAGCAATGTTTTTTTTCATCTTAACAAAAACTTTTGGAATTTCTGATCTTGTATACTTGTATATGTATAAATGTTATTTTTGTTAACTTCAATGTATAGGCTACAATTTGGCGTTGACTGAGCCTATATAACAAAGTGTTACTACTTTCTCATCGGAGCAATGTAACACACCATTGATTAAGTTAAAATGGGTTTGTTTTTTACATTGTTGTTGATTTTTTTTATTTTTTGGGGTATGTTCGTCAGGTTTCTGTTGGCATGTGCTTATGTGGTAGACTTGACACATATTCAAACTCACATTCTTTTATAAAGTGAAAAATAACTATTGCCTTCAATTAGAGCAGGTTGTTGGGGAAAATAGTTGTGGGTTGGAGTCATTTTCAGGCCCTATCTGCTCCACAGATAACTTTAAATAGAACAACACGAAAAGCAGTCAACACTGAATGATTTGACTATCAGAAAAAGTTGTGATGTGGCGATTCATCTGAAACTGTTTAGACCAATAAACTACCACCAAAAGATCATATGAAGTCATTGTGTTTGATTTCTGGCTCTATTATAAAATCTGATGCTATTTGACTAAGTGGACGATATCTTTATTACAATTTTACCATAATTTTCACTTGGCTTAATGGGTGTGGCCATGACATATTTTCAGAAGTTTCATCTGAATTGACAAATACATAAATAATCCTAATAATGCATTTTAGAACTTAACTAGAACTTAATCCACTATTTTTTGATGAAAATTTTTAATATAAATCCAAATAATTGTTAACAAAAATGTTGCCCGGACAAGCCAGAAGTGTCAGAAATAGTCTATGAAATATTTTTTTATTAGCCGTATGGCTGCTACTCTGCTACTAAAATTTTGTATTTTTTTGTAAAATTATAGGCTGATGATAAAACATGATTACACAAAATGCATTGTATACACTAATAAATCAGTTAGGTGGGTTCATATGCCACGAAATTTGTATTACATCTTTTTATAAATTTATGAGCTCGAGCACCTCTCACAACACCATGGCAACAGATGTAACGGTTTCTTCAGCACAAGACAGGAAGAGTCGACGTTTTAAAGCTAACACAGCATGTAATGCTAGAGAATACTGAGCATAAAACTATTAAATATTTTGATTGTGAAAATTTGTAAACTTGTATTCTTTTTGTTAAATTTGGCGAATTTAATTGACTGTGGCTGAGACCAGTAGGCTACTTATCCCGTAATGTTTTTGTTGCTGTTGTTGTTGCTAAAATCAAGTCTTATTGTGTTTCAGAGATCTTAAACAATTTGGATATATCGGGAATTGAAAAAAAATGGATGACACAAATGACAACTTGCAGGATGATGAGGTGTCTGGAGTTTATTCTCCGAAGCAGCACATTGTCAGAGTGTGGAATATGTTCATTTCTTTAACGTGTTTGGTAGCTGTAACAATGTGTCTGTATGAGGTAAGATATCTTTTCCCAAAATACCCTTTTTGAAGATTATAACTTTTCACTCCACACAGATAAGAAAAGTATATGACTTTTAAAACGTTTTCGTGGCAGGGGTAGGTTAGGTTGTGCTGTTAAACAATACCTGATCCAGCCAACAGGTGTCACTGTTTTAAAAAAGGTCAGTTATGCAAAAGCTGATGAGCTTTTCCTGCTGACCCACAATAATAACATTAACTAGACTCCTTAATATAATATCTAAGCGTAATATACTGTTTACAACGTAAATGTATGTTCAAATCAAAGATAAAAAGAAAAATCTTTATTTCTGAATATTTAAAAGGTTCAGTTACCTAGATTAACATTTACTTTTAGTCATTTACCAGTTCAGCAGTTACCTATATTTTTGAGACTTCCACATAGAGCCAACAGGTACCAAACAAGAAAAATTGTTAACTAAGAAACGAATTTGCTCATACGTCTCATTTATTTAATTTTACAGCTGTTTTTTAACTCGACCGTCCAAGGGATTGTCTTCACGAGATACTGTCTTGATGTGAGCTTCATCTTAAACATCATATCGCGCTTCTACATTGGACACGAAGATCATGGGGTGGTCATAATAGACCCCAAGAGGGTCCGGAAAAAATACTTTCAGACTTGGTTTTTGTTGGACTTCTTGTCTGTTTTGCCACTCGAAACTTTGAAAATGGCCTTCTCTGACCTGACGTTCATCGAAGCAAATAGATGTCTGAGAGTGTTCAGGTTGTTTGGTTTAATATGTAGGTCTTGCTCACTTCATATGGATTCTCAAATATAAACTTTGATAATATATGTTCAGTTTATTTATACTGATTAAGTTGTTATGCTTGTAGCCTCATTCAACAGGGAGCCAGACATCAACAAAGTTTATGTTACAGCTCTTCATTGCTTCTCAATTGGCATCCTGTGTTTTCAAACATCTGCATGCATTTGGTGAGTCTCTGTACGCTCTAAAAGGGTCTGTTCATAAAAAATCTCTTAACATCTTTTCACAAATAGAGAATGGGAAGCTACATCACATTGTATTGAATGTTGCGGCATCTTAAGAGGATGGCTGCTAGTGCATTCAATGCATATTTCGTTTTTCTTGTTTGATAAGGAAATATAACTATGGTAGGTCGGTCTTGCTGTGTTAACAACTGCCACAGCATTACACAGAGTCGTTCAGGAAAAGCATGGTTCTTTCACTTTCGATTTCTCCGGTACAAATCAAAACAATCATAGTAATGAAGTATTATCCTCCAAAGATGGCGGCACCACTGCAACGTGCAACATAGGCCGTGGGGTCAGCTTCACATTCTCTAAAGAGTATTTCATTTTCAGTGAAAAATGTTTAAGACAACACAATAATATTAGTGGCTTGTTATAAAAAAGAAATGTAAATGGGATCTTGTGACTTGTCAGGTTTCGACAAGCATGTGTTGGAACTTCTGAAGGTCATCCAAGGCGTTGCTTAAAAATGAGTTGGTTGCAGCTGCTACCAGACTGTAAGTTTTCCATAAAGACAAAAAACTGCGAAATTAACCTTTTGATATTATAACAGTTTGGACTACTACATTGATGTCTACTTTCTCTCTTGTGATGGATAATAATAAATAATGTTTTTCTTACAGTTTCTACCAATGTGACAGAAAACTCAGATGTGGAGTACTATACTGCATCATTGTACTGGGCAGCTATCACACTTTGTGCCATAGGGTAAGTGATGTAAAAGCATGTCGAAATTGTTGCACTTTCAGGATACATCCTGACCGTGATGATAACATGAAACACATGGTTTTTAGATGTTTAGCAGGCAATCTATTCAGTGTAAAAAAAAAGATGAGACAACTTAAAATAATAAGGCAACCTATCACAACCACGTTTTTGAGTTGACCGGTTTTTGCACTTACACTTCAACATTGATCACACGAACCTCAACCATGGTAACAATCAAAAACCATCATTCACAAAACACTAAACTCAACTGATAACTAACAGAAACATTAATATTTAAGCATAAATAAAGCCAGCAAAAACTAAAAGAACTTATCTTTAAATGAAAAACAAACAGGAAACACAGAATTGAACATTTAACAAGGATGCATCTTGGGAATTTTCAAAGTCTTGCAATGTTGTTTGTTCAGAATACACTGTTTTGTAAGTTGGGCAAACTTACCAGTAAACAAAATAATCTTTGTTAGAAGCGTGTTTAGGCTTATTTGGTTTAGTATATACAAATAATAATTTGACTCCTTTAACTAAAAGTTCTATGTTCAAGTTACTTATTTCTCTTTGTAGGGAGAACACTTTTCAAGTTGGATTTTTTTACTCTGTAGTGTAATGTTGATCTGTGTTTGGATCAGGAATAACTGTGAAAATGTTTCTTTAAGTTAACAAATCCAATGAATTTTCAGACATATCAGCACATGAGTTAAATATTGGATGTTTATATTGAACAGATTTGGGGATGTATATGCTACAAATTTGGAAGAGGTCACTGCTGCATCATTTGTGATGGTTCTTGGACTGCTTTCCTTTGGAATCATCATGACCAATATGAGCTCATTGATAAGCAACATGGATGCACAAAGAGGAAAATTCTATAACAGAATGGAAACTGTTCATCATTATGTGGTTTGTAAAATAGGGCAGTGTTGGCTTGCTCACCGGGAGACTGCATCAATTTATTTATTAGATACCATTTATTAGAATGATCTAGCTATAAACACCATGACCTGTTCTGTGTTTTACCTTTTTCTGTTTTTCTGTTTTTCTTATTTGCTCCTGTAAAGCTGCTTTGGAACAATGCACATTGGGAAAAGCACTATATAAATAAATTGAATTGATTTTAGTTCACCATACGTTATTCCTGATTATAGCTGTCTTCCCTTCTTATTGAAGAAACATATGGGATTACCAGAGGACATCCAGACATGGGTTCACGCGTATTATTATGGTCTATGGACGCATCAAAAGGGTCGGGTCATTGCAGGACTGATGGATGATCTCCCGTTTGTGCTGCATTCGGATGTTTTGAGCTGTTATTACAAACCTCTGATAGAAAAAGTAAGTCAGCTTATAATTTCTTGAGACGTAAACAGCGTTTAGCACAAAGATAAAGTAATAAAAGTAATTGTTATTGATCTTTCAAAGTTAAGTTATTCAGAGAAACCGAAAGTGGGTTTAAAAGGGCATTGTCGTTGAAATGTAACACCTAAACATACAGCCCTGGACAAATTCTTGCTGAAATTGGAGAAGTTTATCCAAATCTGTATTACATTAAGCATGGACTTGTGCAGGTATGCCTAACATAAGTTACCGACACAACCAAAAGCACATTCATGAGTAACTTTGTATTACACTAGCTATCAAATTCATAGCATCGACAGTTTAAATGTAATTAAAATGGTTTCATTGGAGATTTATGGAGAAGATCCTGATGATGAGATTGCCACTCTACTGCCTGGCTCATTGTTCGGAGAGGTAACGTATGGCCATTAAATGATTGACTTACTAGACATTTATTATCCTCTAGGACAGTATTGACCACTTTCCTCATATACAGAACATCACTTATTTTAAAAGTTTTCTTTCCAACTGCACAGTTAAACCTCAGTCATTTGTTGTTTAAGGCACATTTGCTGTACAGCATTCCCAGAAATGTTACCATATGTTCATTGACATTGAGTGAAATCTCTGTTTTGGAACGAAAAGATTTTCTATTGCTCTTTGCTGACTATCCTGAAAGTAGGAACATTTAAATTTGAAGTTTTATTACTGATCTTGAATTTGTCACTAACAGAGTTTCACATCATTTTCTTAAAGCCGGTGATAAGATTGGCAAAGCTGCAAATAAGCGTCTTGAACATTTCACGCATCCGCCACAAGAAGCGTTTGCATGTGGACTTGCTTGGCATCCACAAAATGTAGTATTTCAAAAAGACCTGAGTACCAACCTTCAGGTAAGTTGCTAATAGTTTGATTTGATTTTTTGGAACGTATGTAAACCTTGTTTTAGCTGGTTTAGAAACAGCCAAAGGATATAGTAACAGACGAGAGTGGTCCTTTGATCAGTTTCAGTATTAAATTCAAAGTCAAACGTGACCATTTCCAAGCATGATTTTAGACCTCTGTTGTAGGCAAACGCTAAAAGGATTTTCAGATCGTTGTTGCCTGGTCTTTCAAACCAGTATAATCGGATTAAATCTCAATTAAAAAGCCAAAAGACCAAGGTGAGAAAAGCATCACATTGATTCTAAAGACCTGTGATTTAAGCTTGATATTTGTGTTTTATTCCTCAGTATTTATATCAGTTAATGCTGTTTAATTTTTGGCTATGTTTGTTTCATTAGCTTTTTTGGAAGAGAACTATTCACCCTGATCAGGCTTTTGCGAAGAAATGGGAGATTTTCTTTTCTTCTGCATTACTCTTTCGGTTTTTCTGGAAACATGGGTGCTGTTTTTCACCAACAATACACACACAATGGGTATGTAACTGTTCATTGTTCACTACCAAAAGAATAAACAGTTTAATCTGTTATTAATGATTGAAAATAATCAGAAAATTAAGTCATTTCCTATTCGCTAGAAAAATGGGTAGAGCTAGAGCACCATTTTCTATGTCAAATATACAGTCAAAATATACGGTCAAAATGACCATTTCAATGATTTGTGTAATAAAGCGATAAGCCCCAAAAGCTGTGTAATGTAATGCTGTCAGCATTAACAAATCAGGTTTTTTATAATGGCTTAGAAAACATCTCAAGGACCAGAACTGAACGTTTTATAATCTCGTTTTTTGTCGATGTCTATCCAGGACTTGACAGTGAGAGCTGGGGTGCTCTTTACCTCGCAGTAGGTGCAATGATTGATATTGCTGCTGCGTTTGACATACTCGTGACTCTGCGGACAAAAGTTCCAACCGAAGATGGTAATATGACAAATGTCTGGCTTTGTTGTGTCTCTGACAGTCTTCTTCATAGAGTTTTACGATCAGCTGCATCATACATGAACACGAAATCTGAAAGATTGAACTACTCTAATTGATAGAAGTTAACCCTAAACTTCCTTTGACTTTTTCCGCTAGGATATGTGACCAGTTTAACAGTGATATTTAAAACATATAAAAGATCTCGGAACCTGTATTATGATGTCCTTGCTAGTCTACCCCTGGATTTCATTTCTTTTGCCTACACTGGTGCTAAACATTGGATAATGTTAGGCTCATTGAGAGCAAATAGGCTTATTTGGCTTCGTAAGGTACATAAGACATTTTACTGTTTTTGCTGCATGCTATTTTATATAGAGAATGTTTGCTCCTTTTAACAGTTTTTATACTTGGAATGGTAGAATCAGATTGTTTAAAATTACTTTGGTTGAATTCCTGATGCCTGACCACATCAGTTATATTACGGTTTCAGATATATCTGTATTTCTGCAAAAAGGAAAGTGACATATATAAAAACCTGTTTGCACAAAGGACAGCAAAATGCATCTTTCTCCTCACTTTCTTTGTGCACTTTTGCGCTGGCGTCTTGTACCTCTCAGCATGCTCTGAAGTAAAGTGAGTTTAGTTCCGTTTTATCTAATAGCTCTATATTTCCTAGATCATATTTGATACATTTTGTTGACTTATTCTTTTTTAAGGTGTCTTGAGGATTCATGGGCAGGAAATGCTGGACTTAATTCTAGTCAGAATAACTTGTATCACTATGTATATGCCACATATTGGACAATTTCAATAATGACAAGTGTGGGTAAGTTCTTGATTAAGCTATTTAGGGGAGTTTGAATCTATTTGCCTATAAGTCTTTAAATAGAAATAACAATATATTATATAGTCCTATTAAATCTCACTCCTACCTCTAAACCTCAAAAAGACAAATTGTTGTTTACAAACTTGATGAAAGTGTGTTTTGCAGTATAATGATACTCTTTTTGTTCTTTTCAGGATATGGTGACATTTTGCCTAGCTCTCCGTTAGAACAAATGCTGGCTGTAATTGTTGGTCTAACTGGCTTACTGATCTTTAACTACATTATTAGCCAGATTACTGCCACCATATCTGGCGAAAATGCTAAGAGGTGAATTTTTGACCACAGACAATCATTTGAATCTGATTTCATGTAGCGCTTTTTTTACTTGTGCTCAGTGCTCACTACAAAAAGTTTCAGTTTCATTTGTACAGATACACTTCTGTTGCAGTATGTTTCGGTTATTGTGATGAATTCACACACGTTTTTTTGCTCAGGGTAAGTTTCCAGAATCTTCTTTCGGCAATGCGTCACTTCATGGAGCATCACGACCTCACTGTATCCCAAGAAAACCGAGTTATGGAATATATGAAACATCTGTGGTCTAAATACCAGTATGTTTACCTTGTTCCTTTTCTCCAGCAAATGTATACAGTATTATGGCAGTTGTGGCTTCAATCTGACTACTTTGCCTTTTATTTTCATCCATGAACAATTTAAAAATATGTATTGTAAATGAAGTGACCGCAGCAGAGGTGGCTTCTGTTACTATATTCCTAGGCAGACACATTACAAATATTGGTGACCCATATACGAAATATACCTCTGCTTTTAACCCATCCAGTGAGTAGTGAACACACGTACACCCGGAGTAGTGGGCAGCTATCACTGCAGAGCCCGGGGAGCAAATAGGGTTTAGGTGCCTTGCTCAAGGACACCTCAATCGTTTCCCGCTGGCCCTGCGGATCGAACCGGCAACCTTCTGGTCACGAGTCCGACTCTCTAACCATTAGGCCACGAAGCCCCTGTGAACCGGAATTTGCGATTGTTTTTAGTTCCATATTGTATTTTGACGCATTTCCAAGTGAAAGGGAATTTTGAATGAGAAAAACCGTGGCCGTGGCTTTCGCCTTTCTCTCGATTTGATTGGATGTATAAAACAGCAGTTGCATTTTGAAATAGATCTGGTAGCAGATTTACAGTTGCATGGGAGGAGTTAACGGATGCTATGCCCAACATACGCCATCTAAGATGGAGGAAATTTTCTAATTTTAACTAAAGATTGTGAGGGCACACAAATTTTAAAAGAGATTCATCAGCATTGATAAACCATTTACAATAAACTCAGCATTATTTCCTGAAAAAATAGGCATTGTAATTTTAATGTCACTGAGACTTTAATACAATCAATGCCTTATCAATGCACCCATTAACAAAAACTTGATCATTTTGTGTATCTCTCTGCATAGACCTCTCATCTTACCAGGACACTTGAGAAAACAGCTTTAATTTTTTTCAGAGGTGAGGCGTCGCCAAGTGGGCCCTTTATTATGCGGGACTTGCCAGCTGAACTTAAGAGGACTGTTTTCATGGCAGAAAGAGGGGAACTTCTATCAAAGGTTATTTTATTACTAACCTTATTAAAGAAGTAATCTCCTTTAACCCTCTTGAAAAAATAATGAAAAAGATGTATTGTTCTAATAAGCGAAGGCCTTTATCACAGCACTTTTAACACGAGGGGAAAGTAACAGACCTTAAGAATCAATTCTTATTTTAATGAGAGGTGATTCAAATGAAACACAAAGATTCCTTTTTTCCTACAGATTCCTTACTTTGCAGAAGCGGGACATTCATTCATACAGGAAATTGCTTCAATCTCAGCTATGTACTTCTTTCCTAAAGGAGAAATAGTCCAGTACAGTATAACACTATCACAAGAGAGCTATTCGGAGAGGAACATGTCAGGTAAGCATAAATGTTAATTTTTAAATGTTGTAAAATCTCCAGTCCAGTTACATTTTATTTAAGAAATGACATCATTTGCATACCAATTATTTTGTGTTTTTATTAAACATAAGCCTTAATTAAAACAATACTTTGTGGTAAATTTTATGAACCGATGAGTTGGACCATTACCTGAGAGAGAAATATCGAAATGTTTTTGTAGATTTTGAGTGACGACCTTTCAGAAATAGTTGGTCGCTATCGGAAGAGGATGTATTTTGGAGAGGTACAGTAATGTTTGTATGGTCGGCTATGTATTGTTTATTTGTTGTTTACATGTTTTCATATTAGTAACTTTTTTCTGTTTTTGTTCCGGCAGGCAGGATTTCTGTTCGGAAAACCCGCCATGTTGACAGTGCGCGCGATGACATGCTGTGAAATTTTATCTATCGATTTTGAAAAGGTCAGAGTAGTTCTTGAGAAGTATCCTGTGCTGAAACGGTAGGTTTTCTCAACAAAGTACGAGCGAATTATAAAACGTTCAAATTAGAGACCCTTTCATGAGAAAACGGTCTCTCCTCTAGGCAAATGGAAGAACTTCAAGCAAATTCCGAATACCACAAGACCTTGGAAATGACTGTGGAGAACAAAATGTAGAGGCAAAGGGGAATTGAAGAAGATGAAGCTGATGCTTTACACAAGAGAAAGAAAGTCCTGTTGACATTTCATGGCCGTAGATATTGGAAGAAGTCAAAATGCTGTGAGTCATTTTAAAAGCTTTAAAGGCCAAGCGAGGAAATTTGTGTATTTAATGTTACGTATATCTGAATATTTGTTCTATTTTTATGCTAAGCTCACTTTGCATTTTAGAAATAAAATATGATAAATATTTCTAGATGTTGAGGATTATGGAAACATTCCAATCTATGCTGGATTAGAGGAAGGAAACAGCTGCTGAAAAATACCAGAAACTTCAGAACAAACGATTAGGACCACGGAGGCCACAGTAAGCAAACAGTTTTCCTTGTGGTAGCTTACTTTGAAGAGATGAAAATGAAATGTGCCACTGTTACTGATCTCTGACAGTTTTACATTTTAGCAGTTGTTCTTCTGCACAACACCACAATAGAGGAGTTTAATAAACATTTGCAACAATTTGGGAGGTTTGAAATTAGAGATGAATCCCTTTACCTAAAAATAAATATGGGAAAGGAATTTCAATCAATTGACTGTTTAATTGATTACATGCTGGTGTGTGTTTGTGTCTCTACAGAACTTTATGGGAAAACATTCTTCATTTTATCTTATGGTCTTGCCCATCAGTTTTCTTAATGAAGTAAGTTTACTGATACACTACTTTTAAAAATTGGCCATATTACATTTTTGTTCAAAGTTGTTAAATCAGTATTAGTCCTAAAATACTGCATTTCGAAGGAAAAGCATTGTTCTTAAAAGTGGTTCGGTGAAATACAAGCACAGCCCTATCATATTTTGCTCTCTAAAAGCGATTTTTTCCATTTTGTTTTAGGAATGCCATTGTGCCCAGCAGTACAATTTTTGTAAAATGGGTGATTTTGCGGATCGTACTAGCCATTGCAGTCAGCGTCATGTCCTCTTTGCTTTTTGCGTTTTTACATTACAAAATCGAGCTGTGGATCGCTTGTTACGCACTCGGAGTGCTGTGTTGGATAGACATATACATCCGCATGCATGTTGCTTTCTACCAAGACAACGACCTTCAAGTCGACCCGCTGGAAATTTCGCATCACTATATCAAAACCGGCTTTCTTGTGGATTTCATAACTTGCTTTCCCTGGGAAATTTTGGGTTGGCTGGTGATTTCACCCCACAGTAAAAATGGCTTTTATGCCAATAATGAAGCATTGCATTTGTATGCATACCTGAGGATCCCTCACGTTTTCCAGTTATACCGCGTGCCTCTTGCGTTTTCATACCTGCAGGAAGATATTACTAGAGAAAAGAACAGCATCACTTTCCTGAAGTTGTTGTTATACTGTGTTCTTTTTCTACACTTCAGCACTTGCGTAATGTTTGCAACCGTTTGCACAGCACAAGATCTTCGCGGCCATGAGCACAGTTATTTTTTACCGATGATAAAGCACAACTGTACACCGTCGTCTTGGGTGTCACACTTGAACAACTCCTTTGATGTTGACTATGGTATGAATTTTTCTTCAGAACTTTGACTAGTGAAAGTTTTTTTATTGATTTGCCTTTTGTTACAATGTTTTTCATATTACAAATATAACCTTTGTATATGTTAAAATGGCAATAAAACAACAACGGATTTCTTTCTTTCAGACACTGTTACTTTCCCACAGTTGTATTTAGTGAGCTTTTACTTCGCCACCACAACAATATGTAGCATTGGATTTGGAGACATCTATCCTCATGAAACTTTATCGGTAAGGACCGTATTATTCAAAATATCAGTGAATTTCATACATCTAATAAAATATTTATAAAAGTTTAGCACGGAAACAATAACAATCACAACAAGTTTTAATATGCTACTGTAAAACTATTCATTGCTTTAACATACAATATAAAGCCATCACATAGGCAGTAGAAATATGTAAAAGATTTCACGAGATATTACATTTAGTTACTGTAAAATATTATTAAATATTTGGTTTTGAAAGTATAGAGTTTGTATAATCATTCATCTTTTAAAAGGAAAATCTACATTCCGCAAGATGATTCTTCTACAGTAAAATTTGGTTAACATTCAGGTTTTATTATTACAATAAACTATAATTTTATAAAATATATTTTTATTCTAAAAGTAAACAGTCTAACGTTTAAACTAGATTTTTTTAAATTGAGTCAAATGATACATTCTTTTCTGCCCACTGAGATTATTTTTGGGCATTAAACTTTCAGAAAACCATCACGATCGTTGTCATTATTGCTGCAATGCTGTTTTGGGGCTGGTTATCCGGAACTATCACCGCTATGCTGGCCAATGCAGGTGCTGTCAGATCTGCTTATACAAAGAGAACTGAGAGCATGAAATTATTCTTAAAGGTACTCATTCTTTATATTATAAACACGTATTTCTGTTGTATTAACTTCTTACAAAACCTTTTCAACCTACACAATTTTTTTATTTTATTAAGAGCCACAATATAACTGGGCCTTTATATGAGAGCGTTGCTCGATTTTACACTTTCCGATGGATACGCACAAAAAGAATTGATCAGGACAAACTGTTTGAGTATTTGCCCACTTCACTAGTTGGTGATATATCAACGATTCTTTATGCAGATTTTATAGCAAAGGTAAAATATATTCTTGCTTTTTATTTATGTAAAGTGTACTGCAGTTCTGTAATTGTATCGTCTTTTACTCACCTAGGTATTTGGTCTGAATATCCAGAGGGAGGAAAGACAAGAATCTGAGACACATGTGTTGTCTTCTCTCAACATCAAAAGAGCAGGAAAACTCAATGTAATAGCTTCTATAAAATGAAACCTTCATTCGCTTCTTAAAGTCCTTTACATTTACTGTAGTTATTCAAATGTAATAGGTTGAATAAACTGTCAGTCTAATATTGACGAGGTGCTATTGCAGAAGCCATTTTTTGAGATGATGTTGACAAAGGATTGCCGGGAGAACCTAGAAACTGATGGATGCTTCATTCGCCTGTTAGCCAGAAAAATTTACCCATCCCTTTACAGAGCCAATGATTACATATACCAGAGACATGACTCTGGAGATGAGGTATATTTTTATAATATGATTATTGTCCTCTCTTTATTTTGGTACATCAAGCATGCTTGTATATTGGGAATGATGGTTAGGCTTGAACTGTGTTTCTTATAAACACAAAAGCACCGGAGGATGAATTTTAGGTGAGATTTAACAAAGTTAATGGGATAGTTCACCCCCCAAAAAAATTCTGTCATCATTTTCTCACCCTCAAGTTGGTCCAACCTGTATAAATTCATTTGTTCTGTTGAACACAAAGAAAGATATTTGGAAAATGTCAGTAACCAAACAGACCTCATCCCCTATTGACTCCCATATTTATTTTGCTTTGACAGTAAATGGGAGATGATTGGTCAATGACATTCTTCCAAATATCTTCCTTTGTGTTTAACAGAACAAAGAAATGCATACCGGTTTTTAAACAATCTGATGGTGATTAAATGATGACAGAATTTTTATTTTTTGAGTGAACTAGCCCTTTAAGTGTCTGTTTACTTTTCTGCCCTCGACTTTCTTTATAGAGCTGCAACAAACTGCGATTTATATGTTTTATCAAAGAAAAGTCTTGATGAAACATTCCAGTATTACCCAGACATCTACATGCAATTACAAAGAGCAAGTGTGATGATGAAAGAGGAGTTACACAAGGAGCATCATTACATTAAAATGTCCGGAAAGCCTGAATCATATGGCGCAAATACGTGGTGTGTTATAAGTTGCCCATGCATGTATTAGACACTTAAAACTGTAAATATTTTTTACATAATCATTTTTGTGTCCTAACACAAGTTGCATAGCCTCACAAATCTATGTCAGTTTGTGGTATGATTCGACTAAAACCTCCCAAATGTATACGCAAGTGAGGTGGGCGTACCTGTCAGCACATTTATTTTGAAACCTGATGTTTCAAATATGGTTAGAGGAAGTTAAATCTGAACCTTAAATCGTGTATACACATTAAATTACATCTAAAATAAACTTCTAAATTTGTTTTAGCCGTGTCATATCACCCCTTTAAGGTATTTATTCATTCATTATTACACGGCTCATTGGAATGCTTAATTCTGATTGGCCAGTCACAACATTTGCAGGTTCGTTATTCCCAGACAACATCCTCCCAAAACACAATCTAACCTGGATGCTGCAAATCATTTTGACATTTTGATAAATTAAATATAAATATGTTTTTTAATAGCATATACATAATATTTACAAATGATTCAACCAAATTGCAAGTTCACGACATTTAAAAGTAGTTTCTTATCGTAATGCCGAGAGCAAGCGGCTTTTCTCTGCTTTCGGTAAAAATTAGCGAGTAAAATATTTACAAAATATGTCCAGTGGAGCGTCTCTAAACTCCGCCTACTCGCAGTGTGTTGTGGGTAATATCAGCCATCAGATTGTGCATCGTTCTGCACTTCAAAATTTCTACTGGAAGTAGAAGACCATCCGGACATCTTTGGAATACTCTTTTCAACATACTACGATTTGGGACATAATAATTGTACTTTCGAATGCTATTTAGGACGGCTATGCGGATTTAAAAGCCGCAATTGATTTATACTGTATTAGCCCAGTCACACACACTGTGTAGTATCTATCCAAAATGTACAGCTCACTGTAACCTTAACGAAACAGTGCGACACAACAGTCAAATTTTCAAACCAAACGAAGAACTAAATACATAGGTTGGACACAAAGAGCATAATCTATCTCGACTGATAAAGCAAATCTATGGAAGTCTAGAACTTCGTCAGATGAACACATGTACTGTGACGCTTGTTTTTCTTACAGATTTGAAAATGCATGGTGAGTGTATGGCTCAGGCAGAGCAAACGGCTCTGGACAGCACTTGGTGGACAGCAATCAAAGAAATCTTTATGAATCTTTTCATCCTCTTGAGAAGAATACATAAAAACACCATTGACCCCGAGAACACTTTCCGACTGGCCTATCAGTATATTTCATGTCTCCTGATCACCGTCCTTTTCTGGGCAATAACATACATGGTGTGTATTCTAAAATTTACATGTTACAGGGATGGTTCCTCATAAAAAGGAGTTTGGTCTCCTCTCTCATTTTTTCCACAGCACTCTGTGTCTGACGTTGACTGGTATATCTTCCTGCTAACACTGATTATTGAATCCATTATGATGATTGAGGTAAGTTTCATATGGGAAGAAGATCAGCACTGTTTTACATTCAGCTCTAGATTATTCCCGAAGCTTAGACACTTTTGCTTATTTGCCTCCTTTCTTTCAGGTCATCCTGAAGTTTCACATGTGTTATTATGATGATAGCGGAGCATACATTTCAGACTACGAATTGACATCCCAGAGCTACTTGAAGAGCAAAGTGGGATTCGTCTTCAATGTGGTCTGCTGCTCCCTTCCATACAGTATGCTATTTTTGCACCCAATGTTCAGCAAGGAGCTATCAACGTTCCTCTCAGTGATTGTTTATGCTCGCATGGCTCACTTACCTCGGCTTATTACACTGTTAGTGTTCATGTGGAAGGAGGAAAAATTGAGAACATCCAAGTATGTGTTACTGACATTTCTTGATTGAACTTGATTTGAACTTTTATTCATTATTATACAGAAGTGTTCATTATTCACATCAGAATAGCAAAATATGCATTGGTGTACACTTGCATTAAAATAGTTTTCTTGTTTCTTTTCAGTCTGTTGTGGATCAGAATCATCAAGTACTTTGTACATGCAGTTCTCTTTGTGCACTGCGGGGCAGTGTTGTGCATTTTATTTGTTAGGATGTATGGCATTTGTCATGGGTTGGTGCAACAGGTAAAGGATTTTTTAAAACTTTAAGAAATTTGTGTTTGATTTTCTTTGCACAACAGATTTCATATTTAATGTTGTTGCTTTGTTTCTCTTTTCAGAAATTTACTTCTTCCCTGAAATGTATAGATATGCTTCCTACTGGGTGATCCAAATCTACACAACCACGGGTTACGGTGATATAGTCGCAAAATCCTTTGGGGAAATGATCATGTGTATTATCATAATGATCATGTCAAAAATGCCAGTCGTTTTTATCATGGGACATCTCACATCTACGCAAACTAACAAGAGGGTTCTCCAGAAAGCCTATGAAGAAAAGCTAGAGGTAATTTAAAAACAGTTTAGTTCCTGAAAATTAAACTTGCTATTTGGGATTTTGAGAGGACAAAGTGTGCGTTTACCTTCACTCCTGTTGTTCTGTACTCAACAATGACTTGACTTTTAAAGGGTACTGCACTCAAAAATTTAAATTCTGTCATCATTTATTCAGCTTCGAGTTGTTCTCAAGAAAGATATTTGGAAGAATGCTTGTTAACAAACAGCTTTTGCCCCCCACTGTCTACCATAGTAGGAAGAATACAATGGTAGTCAAAAGTACTCGAGGGCTGTTTTTTATTCTACAAAATGTCTTCAAAATTTATAAAGATTTTTAACAACTCGAAGGCGAGTAAATGATGACGAAATTTGAATTTTTGGGTTAAGTTACACTTTAAATAAGCATGATATCTGTTTTAGACTATTAAGACATACATGAAGCAGGAGAGAATCCCAACCAAGATACAAAAGCGTGTGATGGAGTTCTATAGTTATCGATGGAATCGCACCAACGGGACAGACGCTGAAAACTTGTTCAAAGACATTAACACCTGTTTGAAAACAGAGATTTTGTCAAGGTAGATAAACGTAGCTCAAAAGCGTGTCCTGTTTTATTTTCAACAAGTTGAAATGCCCATAGATATACCTGTGATTATGTCAGTTTCAGCCACATTGAGCATTTTTCTGTACTTACAAAATATGTGAATGCTTTTGAATGCTTAGTGTGTAATAATCTATCATTTTGCTCGTCTGCAATCCCTGTGGAAACACTGTGTAGCATCTGTGAAAATACTTTGAAAAACGATCAGCTGTTCATCGAATACCCCAGTCCATTTCTAAGAGAGCTTTGCACACGTATGATCATCAGATGTTTTCCTATTGGTGAGCAGCATTTTATGGATATATCAATTCAATGGCATTCTCTTTATTTGTGGGAGCAACTGAAAACATTTCTCGTTTCAGGGGAATTCATTTACAGAAAGGGAGACGTTGGCACTGGGATGTATTTATTATTAATTGGCGACGTGAAGATATGCGAAGACTCAAGAGGATCAAAGATCAGTCAGTGTCTCTGTGCGGGAACATCTTTTGGGCATGAGTTTTTAATGAAACGCACCCTCTTCAAAGACACTGCCATAGCAGAAAACTATGTAGATGTCGCCATACTGTCCAAAGAATCTTTTGAAGCTGTGGGATTGTTATATCCAAGCATTATGAGGAAGCTCTTAAAGGAAGCCTCTAGTCTTTGAACGGTCTAGTACAGTTGTAAAGCACATTTATAGTTGCCGGTAGTTGCTTAGTGACTATATAGAAAGTGATGATTATTGAATTCGATGGAAAATACTTTTTACACACAGTAGTTTAGTAGTTTAAGATGTATTAGTTGAGCTTAAAATTGGTTAAATAGATAACTTCATTGTTCATTTATTATTTATTGTTATGTATTGTTACTCTGACTTCAAAGTGTTTATAGATACATGTTTATATTTTGTACTGTCCTGTAATTTAAATGTTTTATAAACCACATTCTTCCTTGTAGACATGTGCAGTATTGTGCTGCTGAATAGAGGGTGAAATACTCCCTTGGATTGATTGAAAATAGTTTATCAATTAAACGTTGCTTTGTGCTGATAATTGATCTAATAAAATACTCTTGACCCTAGAAAGCGTTTGAAACGTTGACAAGGTATTGAGGTGTGTGCTAGTTTGAATTGAATTAAATTTTGTTTGAATAAAAGTATTTTAAATGGTAGTTTTAAACACGACATGTTTCTGTTTTATTTGTAACGTTTGTATCTGCCCACTAGATGGCACTCCAGTTCATACTCAATTCCTCCATTGTTATGGCGAGAGTTTTATTTATTTATTTATATGAATTCCCTCTAATTTTCACCCTATTTTAAGAAAAATATTTATCTTTGTAGTGAGTCTCAGTGATCGGAAAATCAGCATTCTAAAGAAAATTTTGCAGTATAGTTAAAATAAGTTGAATGCCTGGGGAAAAATGCTTGGTATGTGTTGTTCTCACTTGGATTTTAAATAGTCGTGGTATGAAGGTCAGGTTCTGTTGGCATGCCGTCGTGTTATGTGGTAGAGTTGACACATGTTCAAAAGAAAAAGAAAAACAAACATTTTATAGAGGGAGTAAACGTCATGTATGAAATGTTGGCAGAAATAAAAAAACAGTTCGATTAAAAGAAGGAATAATGTCCAAAAATAGCCCATGAGCATACATTTTGTGTTTGCTGTTAACTTGGTTTATTTCATTTAAACACATTACAAATAAAAAATTCAGCATTCTATAATAACATTATGCTTATGCAGATATACAGGGCCTATCGATTAACATTACAGCGCCACCCTCAGCCCAAATGACACAATTTGTTTATTTTCCTTAACCATTTTTTTTTGTTGTTTAATATCAGTCTTTGGCATCTTTCCGTTTCTTTAAATGAAGAATTCAGATTATTCAAAATGCAACGTGCTTTCCGAATGGTTCATTTTTAATGCAGCCACGGCAGACGTCATTGATACGCCACGCACATTGGTAGGCACTTTCATCTTAAGATGCTGATTGGCTGAGATTTCCCGGGACATGACCAATCAGCGCTCAGCTCTCTTCCCCTGACATGTTTCAAATTCAGCTCCCGTTGTCAGTAACAAATGAAGGCTGTCTTTGAAGACTTCGCTCGTGTTTGTTTACCGATGCTAGTCGCTAAACATTTTATATCATCAAAACTGGACAGACCGGTTTTACTTAAGAATTCTACAGAACTTCAATTTATGGTCTGTAATTACCAAAGAAGATACTTCGTTTCGCCTAAGGCTGCGTGAAAAACCGGTGATTCTTCTTAATCTTTGTTGTGGGGTTTAAATCATTCAGCGATCGAGGATTTGAATGAAACAGGTCATGCCACGTCCAAATAGTAAAATAAACTCGTCTGATATCAAATATAAGGTGAGCGTTGATCAAATCAGGTGAGAATATCAATTTATTGCTATTATGATGTATTATCTGCGAGGAATGTTCTTGTGCTGCTGCGCAAGTTGATGTGTTGATGTCGTATGCTGATCGGTCCGGGCAGCGACGCATCCTCAATAAATAAACGAAGACGACTTTGACAGCTTTTAAAGATACACGATACACCTGATTATTGTTTGTTATTCGTGATCAGCAGTCGACGCTTTTGTTTGTTTGTTTCAGGAGGATGTTTATAATGTCAAGAGGACGCCCTCCTCTCCCCAGGGAGGCCCTAAGAAAAGATCCGCCTTTGTTGATCTGACCAATGTGAGCTAAGAACTAAAGAATGGCTTTTTATTACTTTTGTTAACATCATGATTTCCTATAATATTAAAATAAACTATCAGCATAATAATACAAATCATAAAAAAACTTCATAAAGAATATGGATAATGCTATCAACTGATGAATGTATACAACGACAGAATTGTAATTTGCTTCGGATAGAAAATGTTTGATGCTCAAATGCATGAATGTAATTGAAGTGTGAAGTCACATTCACAAATGTGAATAAGCAAAACATTTCACTAAAAGAAGTTTGATATGTTTGAAATGGTTTTGCACTGTGACAAATGAAGAAATTGTAATGTATCAGTATCTTTTTATTGTGTCGAAATTGTGTGTAATGGGCCTTTAAATATTGTTATGGGGAATGAAGTGGACCTTGAGGTCAAATACTGGGATAACGCTTTATAACAAAATATAAAAAGGCTTAACTGTTCAGAACACCATTTTTGTTTCCACAGACGACCAAAATCCAGACAGGCATCCAAGGAAATAAGTCAATAACAGTCAACAAGGCTCCAAACCGCAAAGTGATCACCAAGACTCGTGTCACCCAGAAAGAGTAATTCACTCATTGAATGTAAATGCACTGATTCAAAATATTACAGGTCTAATTGGCTAATTTGTCCTTAATTTCTGCAGTTGTAAGGATTCCTCTTCTGAAGAACAGCCCAAGAAAGCTGAATTTAAAGCAGAGGGATTGCCAGAAGATTGCTTCAGTGTGTGTCAACCTGATGAGCAGTCAACAGTCCAACAGCAAAAGGTTTAACTCAGATGAACTCTTTTACTTTAAGTGTCACAAAATGTTTTTTTTCAGCATTGCAATTTGGCCCAGAGCAGAATATCTGCCGATCAGTCTTTTTACACGAAGTAATATAAATATTTGGCAATATTATTTGCCTTTACCTGAAGCAAACCCCAAACCTTTTTTGTTGGAAATCAAAGTATCATAGTACCTTATACACATTCTTTCTTCTGTTAAGTTTTCTCTTGCTTTTTGTGTTTACAAGGTTTGTGTTGTCCGGGTGCCTGAGGAGTTTGACATTGATAAGGAACACATCGGTGACTGTTTAATGACCCCAGAGTATGCCAAAGACATCTTTGACTACCTCAAGAACAGAGAGGTGGGATCTGTTGCATGAGACGTCACGCATTCAGATGGAAATGTGAAAGTTTGTAATACATTGGACGACTTCGTTAAAGCTCTATACTATATATAAGCCACTATATTTTATGTATCAAATGTGCATTTGGGGATATTTCATGGATTAAAGATTCATGGATTTGACATTTTCAGGAGGAACTTGAAATCTGGACTCAATCCCCACAATTCAAACCCTTGTTATACCTGCAGTATAAACAGAGCACAGGCTTTATGTTAGATCAGGGATTTTTTTGCTCGTAGATTGCAAACTGAAAATGAATGTGGACAGTATTCATGCATGTAATTGCATTCATACTTAATAATTTCGTTTGGGTATATGTTTTGACGTCCAACAAACCCTTTTATGTAATTTTACCATAATGAGAGTTTTTTTCTCAAAATGACAACTCTGTGTAATCATGTTTTTTATTATTTTATCATGTTTTTATTGTGTTACTTAGCTGTATTATTTTTTTTTGATATTGTGGCGTAAATCAAAACAAAACAAATGCAGTTTAATGCAGTTAAATCTCAGTTTCACTTTCAACGTGCGGTTCATGTCTGGCATCTGGTAGCGATTGGACGGCTCCATCTATCAGTTTCAAACGATCTCCAAATCCAGTGTTACATCCTCCATTTATATAACATTCCTTACCGAAATGCAGTGAACAAACAATCAAAGCTGAACCTCCCCAACGTAGTGCTCTCTGTCTCTTGCCCATGCTCTTTCATCTCACTCTCGTGGCTTGACGTCTGGGCGTGCTTTTTCGTTTTTTGACAAGTTGACCATTTCAGGCATGAATAGACAGCACGTTTAACATGCTAAAGAAGTCAGATTGCATAAGGTTGCACATCCCCTTTAGCGTATAGGGTTTCCGCACAAAAATGTAAACTGATTTTTTTCCCTGCACAGGAGAGTTTTGTATTAAGTGATTATATGCAGAAGCAGCCAGACCTAACACAAGACATGAGGGGTGTTCTGGTTGACTGGATGGTGGAGGTACAGGTGAGTGATGTAATCTACTAAGGGTGGGAACCAGCAGGGCTTCCAACACAGTATGCTATTATGTTTAAATCACAGTTTGATAATATTGTTTAGTTAATCTTATGTCATATCGTGATGTATATAAACTATCGCTACTGTTTGCATAGAGATGACTACATAGTGGTTAGCTTTCACTGTGGTAAGTTACTGTTATTTTTTTGTAATTGTCTCCCAATGCATGAAGGAAAACTTTGAGCTGAACCACGAGACGCTTTATTTGGCTGTGAAGATCACGGATCATTACCTGTCAGTGGATGTTGTCATGAGGGAGTCGTTGCAGCTCATCGGCTCCACCGCCATGCTCATCGCTGCTAAGTTTGAGGTGAAGGACCAAAATACTTTACCTTCTATCAACAATAGAAAGCAAAATTAATTTTAAACCGCAAAATGAACATTTTCTCAGAACTCATACCAATGCCATCCCATATGTACATAAGTACCTTTCTTCCGTCAAACACTGATTTAAATACAATTATTTTCACGTATTGTCAGTATGTGGGTCCAAAAAGTACATCCATCCATCAAGGAAGTTTTCTAAACAACTACAGTAGGTTCAAAATGTCTTTGAGGGGAAACAGTAAACATAGCGAAATTGTAACCAAAACAAACCCATAAGAGTGCTAAATTTGAATGAAACGAGAAGACATTTATGTACTGACTTTGGATTATGCTTAATGGAGCGTCAGTATAGATATGTACTGTAAAGATGGATATTTTTACATTCAGCTGATAAAAGGAGGTCGTATAGATTACTTAACAAATGTATTCCTGTCATACGAGAAAACACAAATATTTTAAGAATCTGTCAAAAAGTTGTTTAAAACTTAAAAGGTTATTGTCAACATTCAACCATTAAATCTCTGCAAGTAAATAACTGTAATTGGGCATCTGAAAGAAAAATAGCAAATAGCTTTTTTGCTATTGTTATTGTCTTTCTTCTAAAACAGTAAATTTGAAAATTCATTGATAACAACAATGACAATATTTTGACATGAGAAGTACTACTGTGAATAAAGAGCTTAAATATACTGATAGATAGTCATAACCGAAACAAAACAAATGTACTGGTAATCACCAACACTGTTACTTTCAGGCAGCTGTGGCACATACCTTCCATTGAGTGCTGATGATCTAATAAATTGAATCACTGTATATCTGTTTCTGAACTGAACTGTTTCTTTAAAAGAATTGCTCACACAATAATTAAAATGTGTGGTCTTGTCACCAGGAACATTGTCCTCCGTGTGTCGATGACTTCCTTTACATTTGTGATGATGCCTACAAAAGACGGGAGCTACTGTCTATGGAAGTGAACATTTTGCAGGCACTCAACTTCGATATTAATATTCCCGTGCCTTACCGGTTCCTCAGACGCTACGCAAAGGTCAGAGCTTGAGGACAGTTGTTACCATATATAACATTTTGTTGCCATGTTACACTTGACTTCTACTAAATGTTCTGTTCTTCCATCAATTTCTCAAAACAAAATGAACGTCGCAGGTTGCCGGTGTGAATATGGAGACGCTAACACTAGCACGCTACATCTGTGAGTTGAGCCTACTGGAGGTAGAGCTCGTGTCAGAGAGATCGTCTCGACTGGCCTGCGCCTGCCTTTTGTTAGCTCTCATTACCAAAGACCTGGGAGGATGGGTAAGAAAAAGGGACACATTAAGGTCCAAGGAGAATTTGTTGCCTTGATGTATTGAGAATGGATGCATGACAAATTCCCTTTTCAGTGTTGCCATTGACTTAAAGGATCATCCTATTCTTTCATTTATTTATATTGTAATTCTAAACCTGTATATGAGTCTTTCTTCTGTCAAACACAAAGAAGATATTTTGAGAAATGTCTCGGTGGTTTTGTGTCCATACAACGGAGGTCAATGTTGTTCGTTTATCAACATTCCTTAAAATTTCTTCTTTTGTGTTCTGCAGAAGAAAGTCTTCTTATTCCAACAAAAACACTCCATGCCATAATCACTTCCTGATGAATTCATGAGGTCCTGCTCGAGATGGTTTCTCTCACTGAAAATCCTCAATAGAAATAGCATTGGTTGTGAATGACATTTCATGTGAATTCAGTAGAACAGAGAAAATTTCCATCTTTGGCAAATTGCAAGTTTGATGATTTCTGACATAGCTTTTGTTTTAAGTATCATCTTAATGTCTATGGTGAATCTAGTTTGTAACCTTTGCGGATGTTTTTTCTCAGACTTCAATTTTGCAGTATCATACCGGCTATGCATCAACTGACTTGAGTTGTTTGGTCAGGAGGTTGTATGCAATGCTGGCAAGCCCTTCACATGACAAACTTAAAGCTGTTGACAACAAATACTCTCACAGGTAATTCTAGACAAATCACTAAGGTCATATTACAAAGCATTAGGTTTAATTTTCAAATGGTTTATATCCGCTTAAATTCATGATCCTTTTGTCTTTGTGTGTGTCGACAGAGTCTTTTTTGAGGTGGCAAAAATTCCCTTGGTTCATATCGATACGCTGGAAGAGGCATTAACAGTAAAATGAGAATCTTGAGATTGTTAGACGTAATTCCTGCAATGTAAATACATTATTTATTCATTTGTATAAAGACATGTAATAATGCTTAGTGCTGTTGTAGTTTTGTAAAATAATTGTTAACGTGTGCTAATATTTTGGCACGCATTAGACAGAAACTCACAAGACTGTTACCAGAATATCTTAAGGCGTTCTTAGACTTGTTTTTTTTTAGCAATTGTATATATAAAAAGTAATATTATGCCTTTATTGTAATTCAAATGTTTTTGGATTGTTATTTGCTAATTTATATGGATAAACGCGAAAGAATGGATTTTATGTATGTGTTTGTCTTTTACAATGTTAATTATCATGATATTTCTTAACAGAACCATTTTGTTTCAATATTGCTATTTTTAAATGGCTTTGCTTTAAAAAAATAAAGAAGATGGTCCTTCTTGTTCTATTCTACTTCTGTTTTTATACCCTATTCAGAACACAACTGCACTCATATTATGATCTATACAATTCATTGAATACATTTTGATAGTTTTAAGAGTTTTGTTACTGTGAGGTGTTTGCTTATGTTTATACTGCATAAGGAAAGCAACAGCTACGATTGAGTCGAAGTGTCAAAACACATTTTTTTGGTTTGTAGTGCACTTCATGTCTGCAGTTTACAGTCTAAATACCTAAACTATTTATTCAACAAAATGTTATGTAAATCGACAGTGTCTGCTTTCTGTACTTTAGATTGTGGAATATAGTATTCAATTTTTTAACCTGAGATATTTCTAGTAAATCGAATGAATAAAATGTGGTATGTAAGATGAAGTCTCTCCATTGGATGAAAAGTGGTCTCTGAATGTCAAACTGTGGGAGGGGCAGGGTTGAATTACATAAATGTCAGGAAGTTCAGTGTGTTCATACATTTTTGATTAAAGATGATAAAGGCAAACATTTGGAATTCATAGGAATTCCCCAATGTGTATTTAGCAGATGGAATTTAATTAAGTTTAAAGAACAACTTAAAACAATCTGCTGTTGCAAGGTGCATCAGGTGCATTATCTATCTATGTATTTTTAAATGAGCCACCTGTAATGTCAAAAAGTGCCGTAGCTGTTATTCCTGTCTCACCGGACTTTAGGAATGGTGAGGACGTAAAGACAATGTCCTAAATATGTCAAACACAGTCAACGTTTTGACCAGACTCGGCACCACTGAGGTGATTCTGTAAAGATATTGATTCTAAGGTTGTATCAGTTTATGCAAAAAGAAATAACACAAACAAGCAATAAACAACTGTATTGTATTAACTTATAAAGATAAAAACGCTGTAAAGATGTAATTGCTCATTCTTGCCTTACATTAAAAAATTCATTGAGTAATGTTAAAGAATGAGAGTATTAATGAGAAGTGTTATGTTCTAAAACAGAAATATCAATAGAAATGAGGCGAAAACAGTTTTTCAAATAGATCATACGTAAATAAATTGGACAATTTTCCTCGCCTCCACATAACCATGTACAATTCTCTTTTCAGTATTTACACTTTTCCATAATGCTGAATTATTGTGTGCAATGAATGACTTCTGTGCGAACCAATCCCCATAATTCACTTGAGGAGTAACCTCATCGCAACCTGTTTCTTATTTGGCAACACCTTTCTTCAGCAGTGATAAATGACACTTCAAAGAAACGTTCAGGATCTGAACAACAGGTGCATTGTGACTTCACATAAATCTTCGGGGTAAGAGTCTTCCTGCTTGCTTCTCTTTAATTGGATTAAATTGGTTTCTCAAAATTTCAATGTCAACTATTTAGAGACAAAATTGTGGGAAAAATGATCAGCATATAACTTATAACATATGACATTAATATATAAAAAAACTGCTAAAAAAGTGGACATCGATTGGACATCGTGTGGACATCGACATCGAGGGAACGGATCTCAGATGTATCAAACTTTAAAAAATATATATATATGTATATTGTAGATAATATTGGCAACAATTGTGAACGTGATACACCGGACATTTGCAGCAAATCTTTTATTCCTTAATTGTATTATTCGTTACACTTTTCAGCTTTAAGTTTCTATAGTAACCTTCCTTCTTTACTAGCAAAATATCATAAGTTTTTTCCAAACATTTGTTTAATGATCTTGTTACATTTCCTTGAGCACAAGTGCTGCTTTGCATTCTTGTGACTCTTGTTTGAGCTGGCAACCGCCTGTGGCATTCTTGAAAGAATGCAATAAGGCCGGAAGAACATAATGTGCATCCGTACATATATATTTGCTTATAAGATTCATTTCTTAAGCAATTCTTCCAGCTGACCTGTGCTTCATTGCAACATGTCCTATTTTCTCACGATGCAAATGAATGTTCTGTTCTCTTTACCACGGCAAAAAGGGATTGAGGAAATGGATTTGAATTAAAAGTAGCAGTTTCTCTGTGACTGTTTCAAATGGTAAATAACAGTTGCCAAATATTGTGCAAAGCGATAAGGCACGAGATGCTGTGCATGTTATCAAAGGTTATCAGAGGGCTTTAACAACTTAACTCTTTGAAAATGAAAGTAATGCACTGCAAAATGATTTGTTACTTCAATTAACAATGATAGCACTGACAAGGATACGAGTACAGATCCAGAAAAATGTTATTGCTCAGAAGTTGCTCTTTCATAGCTCTAAAGGTTTGTTGGAGTTCACAGTTGTGTTATGTGTATTTGAGTATCAAGTCTAAGATGTTTCTGCAAAATTTCTCATAAAGACAAAATAAATAATATCTAAAAATAGAACTGGATTTGGAACGATTTGATGAGAAATGTTCTGAAACTCTAATGGAGAAATTTGTGAGATTTTCATCTCACAGAAGACTTTCAATTTATTCTGATAGAGAAACACCTGATATAGGAAAGAGATCTTATCTGTGATTAATGCATATGGAAATATACAGTGTATTCTAATAATATTGCATAACACTCTCTAAAATATGCTGGGGTTTCAAATAAGCATTAGGTCGAAGTGGGCAAACCCAGCTGTTAGGTTAAATGAAGACTGAAAGTGTTTATTATTGACCCCAAAATGGGTTTTAAAACAACTCAACATTAACTACTTAATAACT
>CM017906.1:10168467-10198102 GCA_008369825.1 Triplophysa tibetana
TGAGTAAAAGACGATACAATTGCAGAACTGCAGTACACTTTACATAAATAAAAAGCAAGAATATATTTTACCTTTGCTATAAAATCTGCATAAAGAATCGTTGATATATCACCAACTAGTGAAGTGGGCAAATACTCAAACAGTTTGTCCTGATCAATTCCTTTTGTGTGCATCCATCGGAAAGTGTAAAATCGAGCAACACTCTCATATAAAGGCCCAGTTATATTGTGGCTCTTAATAAAATAAAAAAATTGTGTAGGTTGAAAAGGTTTTGTAAGAAGTTAATACAACAGAAATACGTGTTTATAATATAAAGAATGAGTACCTTTAAGAATAATTTCATGCTCTCAGTTCTCTTTGTATAAGCAGATCTGACAGCATCTGCATTGGCCAGCATAGCGGTGATAGTTCCGGATAACCAGCCCCAAAACAGCATTGCAGCAATAGTGACAACGATCGTGATGGTTTTCTGAAAGTTTAATGCCCAAAAATAATCTCAGTGGGGAGAAAAGAATGTATCATTTGACTCAATTTAAAAAAATCTAGTTTAAACGTTAGACTGTTTACTTTTAGAATAAAAATATATTTTATAAAATTATAGTTTATTGTAATAATAAAACCTGAATGTTAACCAAATTTTACTGTAGAAGAATCATCTTGCTGAATGTAGATTTTCCTTTTAAAAGATGGATGATTATTCAAACTCTATACTTTCAAAACCAAATATTTAATAATATATCTTTTACATATTTCTACTGCGTATGTGATGGCTTTATATTGTATGTTAAACCAATGAATAGTTTTACAGTAAAACTTGTTGTGATTGTTATTGTTTCCGTGCTAAACTTTTATAAATATTTTATTAGATGTATGAAATTCACTGATATTTTGAATAATACGGTCCTTACCGATAAAGTTTCATGAGGATAGATGTCTCCAAATCCAATGCTACACATTGTTGTGGTGGCGAAGTAAAAGCTCACTAAATACAACTGTGGGAAAGTCACAGTGTCTGAAAGAAAGAAATCCGTTGTTGTTTTATTGCCATTTTAACATATACAAAGGTTATATTTGTAATATGAAAAACATTGTAACAAAAGGCAAATCAATAAAAAAACTTTCACTAGTCAAAGTTCTGAAGAAAAATTCATACCATAGTCAACATCAAAGGAGTTGTTCAAGTGTGACACCCAAGACGACGGTGCACAGTTGTGCTTTATCATCGGTAAAAAATAACTGTGCTCATCGCCGCGAAGATCTTGTGCTGGGCAAACGGTTGCAAACATTACGCAAGTGCTGAAGTGTATAAAAAGAACACAGTATAACAACAACTTCAGGAAAGTGATGCTGTTCTTTTCTCTAGTAATATCTTCCTGCAGGTATGAAAACGCAAGAGGCACGCGGTATAACTGGAAAACGTGAGGGATCCTGAGGTATGCATACAAATGCAATGCTTCATTATTGGCATAAAAGCCATTTTCACTGTGGGGTGAAATCACCAGCCAACCCAAAATTTCCCAGGGAAAGCAAGTTATGAAATCCACAAGAAAGCCGGTTTTGATATAGTGATGCGAAATTTCCAGCGGGTCGACTTGAAGATCGTTGTCTTGGTAGAAAGCAACATGCATGCGGATGTATATGTCTATCCAACACAGCACTCCGAGTGCGTAACAAGCGATCCACAGCTCGATTTTGTAATGTAAAAACGCAAAAAGCAAAGAGGACATGACGCTGACTGCGATGGCTATTACGGTCCGCAAAATCACCCATTTTACAAAAATTGTACTGCTGGGCACAATGGCATTCCTAAAACAAAATGGAAAAAATCGCTTTTAGAGAGCAAAATATGATGGGGCTGTGCTTGTATTTCACCGAATCACTTTTAAGAACAATGCTTTTCCTTCGAAATGCAGTATTTTAGGACTAATACTGATTTAACAACTTTGAACAAAAGTGTTTTCTCCCAATGTAATATGGGCAATTTTTAAAAGTAGTGTATCAGTAAACTTACTTCATTAAGAAAACTGATGGGCAAGACCAAAAGATAAAATGAAGAATGTTTTTCCATAAAGTTCTGTAGAGACACAAACACACACCAGCACGTGATCAATTAAACAGTCAATTGATTGAAATTCCTTTCCCATATTTATTTTTAGGTAAAGGGATTCATCTCTAATTTCAAACCTCCCAAATTGTTGCAAATGTTTATTAAACTCCTCTATTGTGGTGTTGTGCAGAAGAACAACTGCTAAAATGTAAAACTGTCAGAGATCAGTAACAGTGGCACATTTCATTTTCATCTCTTCAAAGTAAGCTACCACAAGGAAAACTGTTTGCTTACTGTGGCCTCCGTGGTCCTAATCGTTTGTTCTGAAGTTTCTGGTATTTTTCAGCAGCTGTTTCTTCCTCTAATCCAGCATAGATTGGAATGTTTCCAAAATCCTCAACATCTAGAAATATTTATCATATTTTATTTCTAAAATGCAAAGTGAGCGCAGCATAAAAATAGAACAAATATTCAGATATACGGAACATTAAATAGACAAATTTCCTCGCTTGGCCTTCAAAGCTTTTAAAATGACTCACAGCATTTTGACTTCTTGCAATATCTACGGCCATGAATTGTCAACAGGACTTTCTTTCTCTTGTGTAAAGCATCAGCTTCATCTTCTTCAATTCCCCTTTGCCTCTTCATTTTGTTCTCCACGATCATTTTCAAGGTCATGTGGTATTCGGAATTTGCTTGAAGTTCTTCCATTTGCCTAGAGGAGAGACCGTTTTCTCATGAAAGGGTCTCTAATTTGAACGTTTTATAATTCGCTCGTACTTTGTTGAGAAAACCTACCGTTTCAGCACAGGATACTTCTCAAGAACTACTCTGACCTTTTCAAAATCGATAGATAAAATTTCACAGCATGTCATCGCGCGCACTGTCAACATGGCGGGTTTTCCGAACAGAAATCCTGCCTGCCGGAACAAAAACAGAAAAAAGTTACTAATATGAAAACAGGTAAACAACAAATAAACAATACATAGCCGACCATACAAACATTACTGTACCTCTCCAAAATACATCCTCTTCCGATAGCGACCAACTATTTCTGAAAGGTCGTCACTCAAAATCTACAAAAACATTTCGATATTTCTCTCTCAGGTAATGGTCCAACTCATCGGTTCATAAAATTTACCACAAAGTATTGTTTTAATTAAGGCTTATGTTTAATAAAAACACAAAATAATTGGTATGCGAATAGTGTCATTTCTTAAATAAAATGTAACTGGACTGGAGATTTTACAACATTTAAAATTAACATTTATGCTTACCTGACATGTTCCTCTCCGAATACAAAAGAGCTCTCTTGTGATAGTGTTACTGTACTGGACTATTTCTCCTTTAGGAAAGAAGTACATAGCTGAGATTGAAGCAATTTCCTGTATGAATGAATGTCCCGCTTCTGCAAAGTAAGGAATCTGTAGGAAAAAAGGAATCTTTGTGTTTCATTTGAATCACCTCTCATTAAAATAAGAATTGATTCTTAAGGTCTGTTACTTTCCCCTCGTGTTAAAAGTGCTGTGATAAAGGCCTTCGCTTATTAGAACACTACATCTTTTTCATTATTTTTTCATGAGGGTTAAAGGAGATTACTTCTTTAATAAGGTTAGTAATAAAATCCTAACCTTTGATAGAAGTTCCCCTCTTTCTGCCATGAGAACAGTCCTCTTAAGTTCACCTGGCAAGTCCCGCATAATAAAGGGCCCACTTGGGTACGCCTCACCTCTGAAAAAAATTAAAGCTGTTTTCTCAAGTGTCCTGGTAAGATGAGAGGTCTTTGCAGAGAGATACACAAAATGATCAAGTTTTTGTTAGTGGGTGCATTGATAAGGCATTGATTGTATTCAAGTCCCAGTGACATTAAAATTACAATGCCTATTTTTTCAGGAAATAATGCTGAGTTTATTGTAAATGGTTTATCAATGCTGATGAATCTCTTTTAAAATTTGTGTGCCCTCACAATCTTTAGTTAAAATTAGAAAATTTCCTTTAATGACTCTCCATCTTAGATGGCGTATGTTGGGCATAGCATCCGTTAACTCCTCCCATGCAACTGTAAATCTGCTACCAGATCTATTTCAAAATGCAACTGCTGTTTTATACATCCAATCAAATCGAGAGAAAGACGAAAGCCACGGCCACGGTTTTTCTCATTCAAAATTCCCTTTCACTTGGAAATGCGTCAAAATACAACATGGAACTAAAAACAATCGCAAATTCCGGTTCACGGGGGCTTCGTGGCCTAATGGTTAGAGGGTCGGACTCGTGACCAGAAGGTTGCCGGTTCGATCCGCAGGGCCAGCGGGAAACGATTGAGGTGTCCTTGAGCAAGGCACCTAAACCCTAATTGCTCCCCGGGCTCTGCAGTGATAGCTGCCCACTGCTCCGGGTGTACGTGTGTTCACTACTCACTGGATGGGTTAAAAGCAGAGGTATATTTCGCATATGGGTCACCAATATTTGTAATGTGTCTGCCTAGGAATATAGTAACAGAAGCCACCTCTGCTGCGGTCACTTCATTTACAATACATATTTTTAAATTGTTCATGGATGAAAATAAAAGGCAAAGTAGTCAGATTGAAGCCACAACTGCCCTAATACTGTATACATTTGCTGGAGAAAAGGAACAAGGTAAACATACTGGTATTTAGACCACAGATGTTTCATATATTCCATAACTCGGTTTTCTTGGGATACAGTGAGGTCGTGACGCTCCATGAAGTGACGCATTGCCGAAAGAAGATTCTGGAAACTTGCCCTGTGCAAAAAAACGTGTGTGAATTCATCACAATAACCGAAACATACTGCAACAGAAGTGTATCTGTACAAATGAAACTGAAACTGTTTGTAGTGAGCACTGAGCACAAGTCAAAAAAGCGCTACATGAAGTCAGATTCAAATGATCGTCTGCGGTCAAAAATTCACCTCTTAGCATTTTCACCAGATATGGTGGCAGTAATCTGGCTAATAATGTAGTTAAAGATCAGTAAGCCAGTTAGACCAACAATTACAGCCAGCATTTGTTCTAACGGAGAACTAGGCAAAATGTCACCATATCCTGAAAAGAACAAAAAGAGTATCATTATACTGCAAAACACACTTTCATCAAGTTTGTAAACGACAATTTGTCTTTTTGAGGTTTAGAGGTAGGAGTGAGATTTAATAGGACTATATGATATATTGTTATTTCAATTTAAAGACTTATAGGCAAATAGATTCAAACTCCCCTAAATAGCTTAATCAAGAACTTACCCACACTTGTCATTATTGAAATTGTCCAATATGTGGCATATACATAGTGATACAAGTTATTCTGACTAGAATTAAGTCCAGCATTTCCTGCCCATGAATCCTCAAGACACCTTAAAAAAGAATAAGTCAACAAAATGTATCAAATATGATCTAGGAAATATAGAGCTATTAGATAAAACGGAACTAAACTCACTTTACTTCAGAGCATGCTGAGAGGTACAAGACGCCAGCGCAAAAGTGCACAAAGAAAGTGAGGAGAAAGATGCATTTTGCTGTCCTTTGTGCAAACAGGTTTTTATATATGTCACTTTCCTTTTTGCAGAAATACAGATATATCTGAAACCGTAATATAACTGATGTGGTCAGGCATCAGGAATTCAACCAAGGTCATTTTAAACAATCTGATTCTACCATTCCAACTATAAAAACTGTTAAAAGGAGCAGACATTCTCTATATATATATAATAGCATGCAGCAAAAACAGTAAAATGTCTTACGTACCTTACGAAGCCAAATAAGCCTATTTGCTCTCAATGAGCCTAACATTATCCAATGTTTAGCACCAGTGTAGGCACAAGAAATGAAATCCAGGGGTAGAATAGCAAGGACATCATAATACAGGTTCCGAGATCTTTTATATGTTTTAAATATCACTGTTAAACTGGTCACATATCCTAGCGGAAAAAGTCAAAGGAAGTTTAGGGTTAACTTCTATCAATTAGAGTAGTTCATTCTTTCAGATTTCGTGTTCATGTATGATGCAGCTGATCGTAAAGCTCTATGAAGAAGACTGTCAGAGACACGACAAAGCCAGACATTTGTCATATTACCATCTTCGGTTGGAACTTTTGTCCGCAGAGTCACGAGTATGTCAAACGCAGCAGCAATATCAATCATTGCACCTACTGCGAGGTAAAGAGCACCCCAGCTCTCACTGTCAAGTCCTGGATAGACGTCGACAAAAAACAAGGTTATAAAACGTTCAGTTCTGGTCCTTGATATGTTTTCTAAGCCATTATAAAAAACCTGATTTGTAAATGCTGACAGCATTACATTACACAGCTTTTGGGGCTTATCGCTTTATTACACAAATCATTGAAATGGTCATTTCATGGAAATGTGTGACTGTATATTTGACATAGAAAATGGTGCTCTAGCTCTACCCATTTTTCTAGCGAATAGGAAATGACTTAATTTTCTGATTATCTTCAATCATTAATAACAGATTAAACTGTTTATTCTTTTGGTAGTGAACAATGAACAGTTACATACCCATTGTGTGTGTATTGTTGGTGAAAAACAGCACCCATGTTTCCAGAAAAACCGAAAGAGTAATGCAGAAGGAAAAGAAAATCTCCCATTTCTTCGCAAAAGCCTGATCAGGGTGAATAGTTCTCTTCCAAAAAAGCTAATGAAACAAACATAGCCATAAATTCAACAGCATTAACTGATATAAATACTGAGGAATAAAACACAAATATCAAGCTTAAATCACAGGTCTTTAGAATCAATGTGATGCTTTTCTCACCTTGGTCTTTTGGCTTTTTAATTGAGATTTAATCCGATTATACTGGTTTGAAAGACCAGGCAACAACGATTTGAAAATCCTTTTAGCGTTTGCCTACAACAGAGGTCTAAAATCATGCTTGGAAATGGTCACGTTTGACTTTGAATTTAATACTGAAACTGATCAAAGGACCACTCTCGTCTGTTACTATATCCTTTGGCTGTTTCTAAACCAGCTAAAACAAGGTTTACATACGTTCCAAAAAATCAAATCAAACTATTAGCGACTTACCTGAAGGTTGGTACTCAGGTCTTTTTGAAATACTACATTTTGTGGATGCCAAGCAAGTCCACATGCAAACGCTTCTTGTGGCGGATGCGTGAAATGTTCAAGACGCTTATTTGCAGCTTTGCCAATCTTATCACCGGCTTTAAGAAAATGATGTGAAACTCTATTAGTGACAAATTCAAGATCAGTAATAAAAGTTCCAAATTTAAATGTTCCTACTTTCAGGATAGTCAGCAAAGAGCAATAGAAAATCTTTTCGTTCCAAAACAGAGATTTCACTCAATGTCAATGAACATATGGTAACATTTCTGGGAATGTTGAACAGCAAATGTGCCTAAAACAACAAATGACTGAGGTTTAACTGTGCAGTTGGAAAGAAAACTTTTAAAATAAGTGATGTTCTGTATATGAGGAAAGTGGTCAATACTGTCCTAGAGGATAATAAATGTCTAGTAAGTCAATCATTTAAAGGCCATACGTTACCTCTCCGAACAATGAGCCAGGCAGTAGAGTGGCAATCTCATCATCAGGATCTTCTCCATAAATCTCCAATGAAACCATTTTAATTACATTTAAACTGTCGATGCTATGAATTTGATAGCTAGTGTAATACAAAGTTACTCATGAATGTGCTTTTGGTTGTGTTGGTAACTTATGTTAGGCATACCTGCACAAGTCCATGCCTAATGTAATACAGATTTGGATAAACTTCTCCAATTTCAGCAAGAATTTGTCCAGGGCTGTATGTGTAGGTGTTACATTTCAACGACAATGCCCTCTTAAACCCACTTTCGGTATCTCTGAATAACGTAACCTTGAAAGATCAATAACAATTACTTTTATTACTTTATCTTTGTGCTAAACGCTGTTTACGTCTCAAGAAATTATAAGCTGACTTACTTTTTCTATCAGAGGTTTGTAATAACAGCTCAAAACATCCGAATGCAGCACAAACGGGAGATCATCCATCAGTCCTGCAATGACCCGACCCTTTTGATGCGTCCATACACCATAATAATACGCGTGAACCCATGTCTGGATGTCCTCTGGTAATCCCATATGTTTCTTCAATAAGAAGGGAAGACAGCTATAATCAGGAATAACGTATGGTGAACTAAAATCAATTCAATTTATTTATATAGTGCTTTTCCCAATGTGCATTGTTCCAAAGCAGCTTTACAGGAGCAAATAAGAAAAACAGAAAAACAGAAAAAGGTAAAACACAGAACAGGTCATGGTGTTTATAGCTAGATCATTCTAATAAATGGTATCTAATAAATAAATTGACGCAGTCTCCCGGTGAGCAAGCCAACACTGCCCTGTTTTACAAACCACATAATGATGAACAGTTTCCATTCTGTGATAGAATTTTCCTCTTTGTGCATCCATGTTGCTTATCAATGAGCTCATATTGGTCATGATGATTCCAAAGGAAAGCAGTCCAAGAACCATCACAAATGATGCAGCAGTGACCTCTTCCAAATTTGTAGCATATACATCCCCAAATCTGTTCAATATAAACATCCAATATTTAACTCATGTGCTGATATGTCTGAAAATGCATTGGATTTGTTAACTTAAAGAAACATTTTCACAGTTATTCCTGATCCAAACACAGATCAACATTACACTACAGAGGAAAAGAATCCAACTTGAAAAGTGTTCTCCCTACAAAGAGAAATAAGTAGCTTGAACATAGAACTTTTAGTTAAAGGAGTCAAATTATTATTTGTATATACTAAACCAAATAAGCCTAAACACGCTTCTAACAAAGATTATTTTGTTTACTGGTAAGTTTGCCCAACTTACAAAACAGTGTATTCTGAACAAACAACATTGCAAGACTTTGAAAATTCCCAAGATGCATCCTTGTTAAATGTTCAATTCTGTGTTTCCTGTTTGTTTTTCATTTAAAGATAAGTTCTTTTAGTTTTTGCTGGCTTTATTTATGCTTAAATATTAATGTTTCTGTTAGTTATCAGTTGAGTTTAGTGTTTTGTGAATGATGGTTTTTGATTGTTACCATGGTTGAGGTTCGTGTGATCAATGTTGAAGTGTAAGTGCAAAAACCGGTCAACTCAAAAACGTGGTTGTGATAGGTTGCCTTATTATTTTAAGTTGTCTCATCTTTTTTTTTACACTGAATAGATTGCCTGCTAAACATCTAAAAACCATGTGTTTCATGTTATCATCACGGTCATGATGTATCCTGAAAGTGCAACAACTTCGACATGCTTTTACCTCACTTACCCTATGGCACAAAGTGTGATAGCTGCCCAGTACAATGATGCAGTATAGTACTCCACATCTGAGTTTTCTGTCACATTGGTAGAAACTGTAAGAAAAACATTATTTATTATTATCCATCACAAGAGAGAAAGTAGACATCAATGTAGTAGTCCAAACTGTTATAATATCAAAAGGTTAATTTCGCGGTTTTTTGTCGTTATGGAAAACTTACAGTCTGGTAGCAGCTGCAACCAACTCATTTTTAAGCAACGCCTTGGATGACCTTCAGAAGTTCCAACACATGCTTGTCGAAACCTGACAAGTCACAAGATCCCATTTACATTTCTTTTTTATAACAAGCCACTAATATTATTGTGTTGTCTTAAACATTTTTCACTGAAAATGAAATACTCTTTAGAGAATGTGAAGCTGACCCCACGGCCTATGTTGCAAGTTGCAGTGGTGCCGCCATCTTTGGAGGATAATACTTCATTAGTATGATTGTTTTGATTTGTACCGGAGAAATCGAAAGTGAAAGAACCATGCTTTTCCTGAACGACTCTGTGTAATGCTGTGGCAGTTGTTAACACAGCAAGACCGACCTACCATAGTTATATTTCCTTATCAAACAAGAAAAACGAAATATGCATTGAATGCACTAGCAGCCATCCTCTTAAGATGCCGCAACATTCATTACAATGTGATGTAGCTTCCCATTCTCTATTTGTGAAAAGAAGTTAAGAGATTTTTTATGAACAGACCCTTTTAGAGCGTACAGAGACTCACCAAATGCATGCAGATGTTTGCAAACACAGGATGCCAATTGAGAAGCAATGAAGAGCTGTAACATAAACTTTGTTGATGTCTGGCTCCCTGTTGAATGAGGCTACAAGCATAACAACTTAATCAGTATAAATAAACTGAACATATATTATCAAAGTTTATATTTGAGAATCCATATGAAGTGAGCAAGACCTACATATTAAACCAAACAACCTGAACACTCTCAGACATCTATTTGCTTCGATGAACGTCAGGTCAGAGAAGGCCATTTTCAAAGTTTCGAGTGGCAAAACAGACAAGAAGTCCAACAAAAACCAAGTCTGAAAGTATTTTTTCCGGACCTTCTTGGGGTCTATTATGACCACCCCATGATCTTCGTGTCCAATGTAGAAGCGCGATATGATGTTTAAGATGAAGCTCACATCAAGACAGTATCTCATGAAGACAATCCCTTGGACGGTCGAGTTAAAAAACAGCTGTAAATTAAATAAATGAGACGTATGAGCAAACTCGTTTCTTAGTTAACAATTTTTCTTGTTTGGTACCTGTTGGCTCTATGTGGAAGTCTCAAAAATATAGGTAACTGCTGAACTGGTAAATGACTAAAAGTAAATGTTAATCTAGATAACTGAACCTTTTAAATATTCAGAAATAAAGATTTTTCTTTTTATCTTTGATTTGAACATACATTTACGTTGTAAACAGTATATTACGCTTAGATATTATATTAAGGAGTCTAGTTAATGTTATTATTGTGGGTCAGCAGGAAAAGCTCATCAGCTTTTGCATAACTGACCTTTTTTAAAACAGTGACACCTGTTGGCTGGATCAGGTATTGTTTAACAGCACAACCTAACCTACCCCTGCCACGAAAACGTTTTAAAAGTCATATACTTTTCTTATCTGTGTGGAGTGAAAAGTTATAATCTTCAAAAAGGGACTTTTGGGAAAAGATATCTTACCTCATACAGACACAGCGTTACAGCTGCCAAACACGTTAAAGAAATGAACACATTCCACACTCTGACAATGTGCTGCTTCGGAGAATATACTCCAGACACCTCATCATCCTGCAAGCTGTCATTTGTGTCATCCATTTTTTTTCAATTCCCGATATATCCAAATTGTTTAAGATCTCTGAAACACAATAAGACTTGATTTTAGCAACAACAACAGCAACAAAAACATTACGGGATAAGTAGCCTACTGGTCTCAGCCACAGTCAATTAAATTACGGGATAAGTAGCCTACTGGACTCAGCCACAGTCAATTAAATTCGCCAAATTTAACAAAAAGAATACAAGTTTACAAATTTTCACAATCAAAATATTGAATAGTTTTATGCTCAGTATTCTCTAGCATTACATGCTGTGTTAGCTTCAAAACGTCGACTCTTCGGTGTGTTGTGCTGAAGAAACCGTTACATCTGTTGCCATGGTGTTGTGAGAGGTGCTCGAGCTCATAAATTTATAAAAAGATGTAATACAAATTTCGTGGCATATGAACCCACCTAACTGATTTATTAGTGTATACAATGCATTTTGTGTAATCATGTTTTATCATCAGCCTATAATTTTACAAAAAAATACAAAATTTTATCACGGCTGTTTTTTACAACAACAAATACCCCACAACCTACTGTTAAATCATTAGTGGTTTGCTTCTGAGGTTATTTATTTTTACATTTGGTAAAAAACATTAGTTGCCAACTTCATGCAACCTTAAGGCTACCTAAAAATTAAAGGAAGGCCTTTAACTAAAGCAATGGATTACAATATTCTTATTCCAATGTCTAAGTGTGGCATATACACAACTAAACTTCACAGAAAATTAGAAACACATAGCCTGTGACGAAGCCATACTTTTTCTTCCAAAGATTCCAAGCTTTACTACACTCAAAAAATGTCTTAATATTAACAAGCTGTTCCTGTCTTGCTATTTAATAGACCTGGTATAAGCTGGACAATGTATTTATCAATGAATTAATTATTGACTGGGTGAAGGTGAGGTCGGACTTCATTGTTTCTCAGTTGTTTTTATTCATAATAAGACATGCAAACTTCTCTTCGAAGACTTCTTCAGAAGCCGATGTACTGTTAACTTGTAGCAACCCCCGATCATAACTTTAGGTTGGGCAGATGTATGTATTTTGTGTTATATTGTAAACTTATTAGTAGCCAAAGTTTTTTTTAGATCTTTTTGCAAATGTTAGGTGTAATTGCGCATCTGCGTGTTTTAACCTGAGGGTGGGGATGTAATATTAATCGACAGACTCTCCGTTTTGTTACAATGAAATTCTTAATTTTGTGTGTGTTGTGTTTGAATGATAAATCAATTTAACAGAGGGGGAGTAGCAGCCATACGGCTAACAAAAAAATATTTCATAGACTATTTCTGACACTTCTGGCTTGTCCGGGCAACATTTTTGCTTACAATTATTTGGATTTATATTCAATATTTTCATCAAAAAATAGTGGATTAAGTTCTAGTTATAAAAAATGCATTATTAGGATTATTTATGTATTTGTCAATTCAGATGAAACTTCTGAAAAAATGTCATGGCCACACCCAATAAGCCAAGTGAAAATTATGGTAAAATTGTAATAAAGAAATCGTCCACTTAGTCAAATAGCATCAGATTTTATAATAGAGCCAGAAATCAAACACAATGACTTCATATGATCTTTTGGTGGTAGTTTATTGGTCTAAACAGTTTCAGATGAATCGCCACATCACAACTTTTTCTGATAGTCAAATCATTCAGTGTTGACTGCTTTTCGTGTTGTTCTATTTAAAGTTATCTGTGGAGCAGATAGGGCCTGAAAATGACTCCAACCCACAACTATTTTCCCCAACAACCTGCTCTAATTGAAGGCAATAGTTATTTTTCACTTTATAAAAGAATGCGAGTTTGAACATGTGTCAAGTCTACCACATAAGCACATGCCAACAGAAACCTGACGAACATACCCCAAAAAATAAAAAATAAAAAATCAACAACAATGTAAAAAACAAACCCATTTTAACTTAATCAATGGTGTGTTAATTGTGTTTTACATTGCTCCGATGAGAAAGTAATAACACTTTGTTATATAGAATCAGTCAACGCCAAATTGTAGCCTATACATTGAAGTTAACAAAATAACATTTATACATATACAAGTATACAAGATCAGAAATTCCAAAAGTTTTTGTTAAGATGAAAAAAAACATTGCTAGGACCCGAGATATGGCTAAACCATACACTAAGCAGAACATTTAAATGCATCCAAGTTAATTACATTTGCACGTCATTTTGAGAAAAGTACAAAGAAACACAAGAGGCAAAAACATTTAAAATAACTTCAGGGACAGTTCAACCAAAAATGAAATTGCCATTTACACACCCTCATGTCATTTCAAAGCTGTATAAATTACATTGTTCTGTTGAACACAAAGAAAGATATTTGGACGAATGTGAGCACTATCCCTTCAGGAACTGTGGATGATGCCCAGAACTGAAAATTGCTAACATTCTTTGCTAACAATCTCCTAATGCTTATTTGAAACCCCAGCATATTTTAGAGAGTGTTATGCAATATTATTAGAATACACTGTATATTTCCATATGCATTAATCACAGATAAGATCTCTTTCCTATATCAGGTGTTTCTCTATCAGAATAAATGGAAAGTCTTCTGTGAGATGAAAATCTCACAAATTTCTCCATTAGAGTTTCAGAACATTTCTCATCAAATCGTTCCAAATCCAGTTCTATTTTTATGATATTATTTTTATTTTGTCTTTATGAGAAATTTTGCAGAAACATCTTAGACTTGATACTCAAATACACATAACACAACTGTGAACTCCATCAAACCTTTAGAGCTATGAAAGAGCAACTTCTGAGCAATAACATTTTTCTGGATCTGTACACGTATCCTTGTCAGTGCTATCATTGTTAATTGAAGTAACAAAATCATTTTGCAGTGCATTACTTTCATTTTCAAAGAGTTAAGTTGTTAAAGCCCTCTGATAACCTTTGATAACATGCACAGCATCTCGTGCCTTACCGCTTTGCACAATATTTGGCAACTGTTATTTACCATTTGAAACAGTCACAGAGAAACTGCTACTTTTAATTCAAATCCATTTCCTCAATCCCTTTTTGCCGTGTTAAAGAGAACAGAACATTCATTTGCATCGTGAGAAATATGGACATGTTGCAATGAAGCACAGGTCAGCTTGAAGAATTGCTTAAGAAATGAATCTTATAAGCAAATATATATTGTACGGAACAAGTCAACAAGTCAACAAGAATGCAAAGCAGCACTTGTGCTCAAGGAAATGTAACAAGATCATTAAACAAATGTTTGGAAAAAACTTATGATATTTTGCTAGTAAAGAAGGAAGGTTACTATAGAAACTTAAAGCTGAAAAGTGTAACGAATAATACAATTAAGGAATAAAAGATTTGCTTCAAATGTCCGGTGTATCACGTTCACAATTGTTGCCAATATCATATACAATATACATATATATATATATATATTTTAAAGTTTGATACATCTGAGATCCGTTCCCTCGATGTCGATGTCCACACGATGTCCAATCGATGTCCACTTTTTTAGCAGTTTTTTTATATATTAATGTCATATGTTATAAGTTATATGCTGATCATTTTTCCCACAATTTTGTCTCTAAATAGTTGACATTGAAATTTTGAGAAACCAATTTAATCCAATTAAAGAGAAGCAAGCAGGAAGACTCTTACCCCGAAGATTTATGTGAAGTCACAATGCACCTGTTGTTCAGATCCTGAACGTTTCTTTTGAAGTGTCATTTATCACTGCTGAAGAAAGGTGTTGCCAAATAAGAAACAGGTTGCGATGAGGTTACTCCTCAAGTGAATTATGGGGATTGGTTCGCACAGAAGTCATTCATTGCACACAATAATTCAGCATTATGGAAAAGTGTAAATACTGAAAAGAGAATTGTACATGGTTATGTGGAGGCGAGGAAAATTGTCCAATTTATTTACGTATGATCTATTTGAAAAACTGTTTTCGCCTAATTTCTATTGATATTTCTGTTTTAGAACATAACACTTCTCATAAATACTCTCATTCTTTAACATTACTCAATGAATTTGTTAATGTAAGGCAAGAATGAGCAATTACATCTTTACAGCGTTTTTATCTTCATAAGTTAATACAATACAGTTGTTTATTGCTTGTTTGTGTTATTTCTTTTTGCATAAACTGATACAACCTTAGAATCAATATCTTTACAGAATCACCTCAGTGGTGCCGAGTCTGGTCAAAACGTTGACTGTGTTTGACATATTTAGGACATTGTCTTTACGTCCTCACCATTCCTAAAGTCCGGTGAGACAGGAATAACAGCTACGGCACTTTTTGACATTACAGGTGGCTCATTTAAAAATACATAGATAGATAATGCACCTGATGCACCTTGCAACAGCAGATTGTTTTAAGTTGTTCTTTAAACTTAATTAAATTCCATCTGCTAAATACACATTGGGGACTTCTTATGAATTCCAAATGTTTGCCTTTATCATCTTTAATCAAAAATGTATGAACACACTGAACTTCCTGACATTTATGTAATTCAACCCTGCCCCTCCCACAGTTTGACATTCAGAGACCACTTTTCATCCAATGGAGAGACTTCATCTTACATACCACATTTTATTCATTCGATTTACTAGAAATATCTCAGGTTAAAAAATCTAAAGTACAGAAAGCAGACACTGTCGATTTACATAACATTTTGTTGAATAAATAGTTTAGGTATTTAGACTGTAAACTGCAGACATGAAGTGCACTACAAACCAAAAAATGTGCTTTTGACACTTCGACTCAATCGTAGCTGTTGCTTTCCTTATGCAGTATAAACATAAGCAAACACCTCACAGTGACAAAACTCTTAAAACTATCAAAATGTATTCAATGAATTGTATAGATCATAATATGAGTGCAGTTGTGTTCTGAATAGGGTATAAAACAGAAGTAGAATAGAACAAGAAGGACCATCTTCTTTATTTTTTTAAAGCAAAGCCATTTAAAAATAGCAATATTGAAACAAAATGGTTCTGTTAAGAAATATCATGATAATTAACATTGTAAAAGACAAACACATACATAAAATCCATTCTTTCGCGTTTATCCATATAAATTAGCAAATAACAATCCAAAAACATTTGAATTACAATAAAGGCATAATATTACTTTTTATATATACAATTGCTAAAAAAAAACAAGTCTAAGAACGCCTTAAGATATTCTGGTAACAGTCTTGTGAGTTTCTGTCTAATGCGTGCCAAAATATTAGCACACGTTAACAATTATTTTACAAAACTACAACAGCACTAAGCATTATTACATGTCTTTATACAAATGAATATTTTACTGTTAATGCCTCTTCCAGCGTATCGATATGAACCAAGGGAATTTTTGCCACCTCAAAAAAGACTCTGTCGACACACACACACACACACACACACAAAAAGACAAAAGGATCATGAATTTAAGCGGATATAAACCATTTGAAAATTAAACCTAATGCTTTGTAATATGACCTTAGTGATTTGTCTAGAATTACCTGTGAGAGTATTTGTTGTCAACAGCTTTAAGTTTGTCATGTGAAGGGCTTGCCAGCATTGCATACAACCTCCTGACCAAACAACTCAAGTCAGTTGATGCATAGCCGGTATGATACTGCAAAATTGAAGTCTGAGAAAAAAACATCCGCAAAGGTTACAAACTAGATTCACCATAGACATTAAGATGATACTTAAAACAAAAGCTATGTCAGAAATCATCAAACTTGCAATTTGCCAAAGATGGAAATTTTCTCTGTTCTACTGAATTCACATGAAATGTCATTCACAACCAATGCTATTTCTATTGAGGATTTTCAGTGAGAGAAACCATCTCGAGCAGGACCTCATGAATTCATCAGGAAGTGATTATGGCATGGAGTGTTTTTGGTGGAATAAGAAGACTTTCTTCTGCAGAACACAAAAGAAGAAATTTTGAGGAATGTTGATAAACGAACAACATTGACCTCCGTTGTATGGACACAAAACCACAGAGACATTTCTCAAAATATCTTCTTTGTGTTTGACAGAAGAAAGACTCATATACAGGTTTAGAATTACAATATAAATAAATGAAAGAATAGGATGATCCTTTAAGTCAATGGCAACACTGAAAAGGGAATTTGTCATGCATCCATTCTCAATACATCAAGGCAACAAATTCTCCTTGGACCTTAATGTGTCCCCTTTTCTTACCCATCCTCCCAGGTCTTTGGTAATGAGAGCTAACAGAAGGCAGGCGCAGGCCAGTCGAGACGATCTCTCTGACACGAGCTCTACCTCCAGTAGGCTCAACTCACAGATGTAGCGTGCTAGTGTTAGCGTCTCCATATTCACACCGGCAACCTGCGACGTTCATTTTGTTTTGAGAAATTGATGGAAGAACAGAACATTTAATAGAGGTCAAGTGTAACATGGCAACAAAATGTAATATATGGTAACAACTGTCCTCAAGCTCTGACCTTTGCGTAGCGTCTGAGGAACCGGTAAGGCACGGGAATGTTAATATCGAGGTTGAGTGCCTGCAAAATGTTCACTTCCATAGACAGTAGCTCCCGTCTTTTGTAGGCATCATCACAAATGTAAAGGAAGTCATCGACACACGGAGGACAATGTTCCTGGTGACAAGACCACACATTTTAATTATTGTGTGAGCAATTCTTTTAAAGAAACAGTTCAGTTCAGAAACAGATATACAGTGATTCAATTTATTAGATGATCAGCACTCAATGGAAGGTATGTGCCACAGCTGCCTGAAAGTAACAGTGTTGGTGATTACCAGAACATTTGTTTTGTTTCGGTTATGACTATCTATCAGTATATTTAAGCTCTTTATTCACAGTAGTACTTCTCATGTCAAAATATTGTCATTGTTGTTATCAATGAATTTTCAAATTTACTGTTTTAGAAGAAAGACAATAAAAATAGCAAAAAAGCTATTTGCGATTTTTCTTTCAGATGCCCAATTACAGTTATTTACTTGCAGAGATTTAATGGTTGAATGTTGACAATAACCTTTTAAGTTTTAAACAACTTTTTGACAGATTCTTAAAATATTGGTGTTTTCTCGTGTGACAGGAATACATTTGTTAAGTAATCTATACGACCTCCTTTTATCAGCTGAATGTAAAAATATCCATCTTTACAGTACATATCTATACTGACGCTCCATTAAGCATAATCCAAAGTCAGTACATAAATGTCTTCTCGTTTCATTCAAATTTAGCACTCTTATGGGTTTGTTTTGGTTACAATTTTGCTATGTTTACTGTTTCCCCTCAAAGACATTTTGAACCTACTGTAGTTGTTTAGAAAACTTCCTTGATGGATGGATGTACTTTTTGGACCCACATACTGACAATACGTGAAAATGATTGTATTTGAATCAGTGTTTGACGGAAGAAAGGTATTTATGTACATATGGGATGGCATTGGTATGAGTTCTGAGAAAATGTTCATTTTGCGGTTTAAAAATTCATTTTGCTTTCTATTGTTGATAGAAGGTAAAGTATTTTGGTCCTTCACCTCAAACTTAGCAGCGATGAGCATGGCGGTGGAGCCGATGAGCTGCAACGACTCCCTCATGACAACATCCACTGACAGGTGATCTTCACAGCCAAATAAAGCGTCTCGTGGTTCAACTCAAAGGTTTTCCTTCATGCATGGGGAGACAATTACAAAACAATAACTTACCACAGTGAAAGCTAACCACTATGTAGTCATCTCTATGCAAACAGTAGCGATAGTTTATATACATCACGATATGACATAAGATTAACTAAACAATATTATCAAACTGTGATTTAAACATAATAGCATACTGTGTTGGAAGCCCTGCTGGTTCCCACCCTTAGTAGATTACATCACTCACCTGTACCTCCACCATCCAGTCAACCAGAACACCCCTCTTGTCTTGTGTTAGGTCTGGCTGCTTCTGCATATAATCACTTAATACAAAACTCTCCTGTGCAGGGAAAAAAATCAGTTTACATTTTTGTGCGGAAACCCTATACGCTAAAGGGGATGTGCAACCTTATGCAATCTGACTTCTTTAGCATGTTAAACGTGCTGTCTATTCATGCCTGAAATGGTCAAATTGTCAAAAAACGAAAAAGCACGCCCACACGTCAAGCCACGAGAGTGAGATGAAAGAGCATGGGCAAGAGACAGAGAGCACTGCGTTGGGGAGGTTCAGCTTTGATTGTTTGTTCACTGCATTTCGGTAAGGAATGTTATATAAATGGAGGATGTAACGCTGGATTTGGAGATCGTTTGAAACTGATAGATGGAGCCGTCCAATCGCTACCAGATGCCGGACATGAACCGCACGTTGAAAGTGAAACTGAGATTTAACTGCATTTGTTTTGTTTTGATTTACGCCACAATATCAAAAAAAAATACAGCCAAGTAACACAATAAAAACATGATAAAATAATAAAAAACATGATTACACGGAGTTGTCATTTTGAGAAAAAAAAACTCTCATTATGGTAAAATTACATAAAAGGGTTTGTTGGACGTCAAAACAAAGATATACCCAAACGAAATTATTAAGTATGAATGCAATTACATGCATGAATATAACTGCAAGCAGTAATCATCGGGTTCGAGCAGTGTAAGGGGACTAAGGTCGACTGAATTCGCTGACTATGGTCAGGAATCGCACCATAAGACATCCGCAACAGATGACACTTACCCATAACCAGAAAAATGAAAGAAATGGTCAGCAACGGTTAATACAGACCACGCATGCTTACAGTCATATGCAAAAACAGGTGTAAACCGATAAAACGTAAGGGACGAGTGCATTGAACCAATTCCCATGTCTCTACTATGTTCTGTTCCAGAGATATAGGTCTAGCTTAATGGCTGCTAAGTTAACCTGTTTAGTTGCTATGGATGTGGCATGGCACCTGCCATACATTATGATAGACGTGTATAAAAAAATTAAGGCTTAAGGCCAGGAGCATCTTATATAGATACATTGATTCTTATTCATAATATTCTAGAGTGCCGTGCCATTTAAATGGTGCTTATTTTGTAAACACATACCTCACATAATACAGTATATCCCATTTTGATGTTTGGGTGTTGTATATATATATATATATATATATCAACACAGCATCATAAAAGCAGCCAGACATGTGCTATATTTATAGATGTGTAAATAAGGAGCAACGTTAAATGTGTAATACATTATATTTCTAACACTGTCTTCCTGTGAGACACGTTTCATTCAACACACATGCACAGTCTCAATCACACACGATACACAGAACTATACAGTACATGCACACTCTTATTATACACAGAGACATAATATCCATAAATACACACTCACACACACATACACACAAACAAAAAAACACAGAATATGAAATACATGCACACGTATGCACATATAATACACACTGCAGTGCACAAGACTGCAAGGCGTTACAGTGGACAGTGAACACAGCCGCAAAAATATTTTTTCAAAGCTTCATGCATTGTGATCTGCTGAGTCTAAAAAATCCATTTGAATGAATGATATTTCACCTTTTTGACTGTTATGAAGGCATGCCTCTTCCGATGACCTTCACATTTTGCATGCTTGTTTAGTGTCATAATATGTATAATAGTACTTAATGGCAAGTCAGTTGGATTATTCATCAAGGAGCAGCGAGCTTTCAGGTAGACTTTTGAGGTTAATATAATAAAGGACCTTGTTATGGCCACATAAATGAAAAAGTTCAACATGTCTTTGATAATTATTTAGCTAGAGTGTCCAGAGATTTGTTTTGTGGTGGAAATTTGGAAATTGCTTGAAAGACCTAAAATAAGTATGCAAATGTACGTCTTTAACATCATCACCGATAACTTGCGAACTGTTTGAATGACATCAATGGATCAAGAGGCAAAGTTGTTCAGAATGAGGAGAACTATCATAAGATATCATTAGTTTGTGTAAATTAAAAATGTCACGTGATACATAATTGTTTAAGCAATGAAATATGCATCAATTTTACCATTTTTACTGTTATAGCGCCACCTAGTGTCCAAACGCCACGTTCTTTTGTGGGTGACCTCGGAGTGACGTTATACACATATTTCCCAAGCCCCATGATGATATGTTAAGCCGTTCTGGATTTAAGGCCATTTAAATGTGATAGGCTTTGCCTATGTTAAGTTTTGGCATCCCTAAGCGCCGGTGAAAAGAAATTTTAACTTTTTTTCAATCACTTTTTAGATTTACACTCCACAGAAGTCAGCTGCATTGGTTTGGTTCCGATCGGTTGAAAAACCAAGGACTAGTTTGCGAAAGTAGGTTTTTGACCTCATCAGCGATAACTCAGGAACCGTTCGATCGACAGAAGTGGTTCTAGAGGCAAAGTTGCTTAAAATGAAGAGAGCTATTATATAATTTCATTAGTTTGGGTATATGTCAAATGTCACGTGATACACAGTTGTTTATACACTCCAAAAGCGTTATTACGCCCCCCGGTGGCCAAATAAGTTCATGTTTCTTACAGACCTTCAGGACCATGAGACGAATAAGCCCAGTCAGTGTCGTTTCGATCAGCCTTTGTTAACCCGGTGCAATGAGTGCTCAAAATTCATCGGCCGATGGCGGCCATGTTTTTTGAGATACACCAATGTCCTTTTTGACAGTCATGGGACATGACACAAAGACACACCATACCAAATGATAAGTCAATCGGGCAAACTGTTGCCTAGTTATAGTCATTTTTGAGTTGATTCCTATTATAGCGCCACCTAGTGGCGGATCGCCGCTTATTTTTTTATGTGACCTCGGACTGAGCGTCTACGTATACGTACCAAACCCCATGAAGATATCTCAAACGGTTGACGAGTTATGACCATTTTAACTAAATATGCCACTTCCGGTTTGGACGTTTTAGCGCCACCTAGCGATCGTGAATTGAAAATTCAACTTTTTTTCAATAACTATTTACATTCACACTCCACGGAATCCATCAGCGTTGGTTTGGTTCCGATAGGGCAAAAATCCAGGGACTAGTTCATTTTTTTTTTTTTTCATAAAATGCTAATTAGCGAAAAATCTATAATGACGGAAATGAAATCGGAGATATGCGTTTTTTTAGTTTTGAGCCAGTGATTACACTGATATAAGACACTTGGGTGTGCGACAAACGATTCAGGAGTAACAAGCGCAAACGCGTTTGTCATCGCTGTAGCGCCACCTATGGGTCGATTTGGCTGGCTCCGTGTATCTGAGTAGCGACAAGGACTACTACCATCTGACCAGGTCTCAGCTCTGTCGGCCTTACGGTTTGGGCTGCACGATCAGTTTTATGGCAGAATAATAATAAGAAGAATAAAAATCTTAACAAATACAATAGGTTTCTAGCCCTTCGGGCTCGAACCCTAAATATAACTGCAAGCAGTAATCATCGGGTTCGAGCAGTGCAAGGGGACTAAGGTCGACTGAATTCGCTGACTATGGTCAGGAATCGCACCATAAGACATCCGCAACAGATGACACTTACCCATAACCATAAAAATGAAAGAAATGGTCAGCAATGGTTAATACAGACCACGCATGCTTACAGTCATATGCAAAAACAGGTGTAAACTGATAAAACGTAAGGGACGAGTGCATTGAACCAATTCCCATGTCTCTACTATGTTCTGTTCCAGAGATATAGGTCTAGCTTAATGGTTGCTAAGTTAACCTGTTTAGTTGCTATGGATGTGGCATGGCACCTGCCATACATTATGATAGACGTGTATAAAAAAATTAAGGCTTAAGGCCAGGAGCATCTTATATAGATACATTGATTCTTATTCATAATATTCTAGAGTGCCGTGCCATTTAAATGGTGCTTATTTTGTACACACATACCTCACATAATACAGTATATCCCATTTTGATGTTTGGGTGTTGTATATATATATATATATCAACACAGCATCATAAAAGCAGCCAGACATGTGCTATATTTATAGATGTGTAAATATGGAGCAACTTGTGTAATACATTATATTTCTTACACTGTCTTCCTGTGAGACACGTTTCATTCAACACACATGCACAGTCTCGATCACACACGACACACAGAACTATACAGTACATGCACACTCTTATTATACACAGAGACATAATATCCATAAATACACACACACACACACACACCCACACACACAAAAACAAAAAAACACAGAATATGAAATACATGCAAACGTATGCACATAAAATACACACTGCAGTGCACAAGACTGCAAGGCGTTACAGTGGACAGTGAACACAGCCGCAAAAATATTTTTTCAAAGCTACATGCATTGTGATCTGCTGACTCTAAAACATCCATTTGAATGAATGATATTTCACCTTTTTGACTGTTATGAAGGCATGCCCCTTCTGATGACCTTCACATTTTGAATGCTTGTTTAGTGTCATAATATGTATAATAGTACTTAATGGCAAGTCAGTTGGATTATTCATCAAGGAGCAGCAAGCTCTCAGGTAGACTTTTGAGGTTAATATAATAAAGGACCCTGTTATGGCCACACAAATGAAAAAGTTCAACATGTCTTTGATAATTATTTATCTAGAGAGTCCAGAGAATTGTACTGTGGTGGAAATTTGGAAATTGCTTGAAAGACCTAAAATAAGTATGCAAATGTACGTCTTTAACATCATCACCAATAACTGGCGAACTGTTTGATTGACATCAATGGATCAAGAGGCAAAGTTGTTCAGAATGAGGAGAACTATCATATGATATCATTAGTTTGTGTAAATTAAAAATGTCACGTGATACATAATTGTTTAAGCAATGAAATACGCATCAATTTTACCATTTTTACTGTTATAGCGCCACCTAGTGTCCAAACGCCACGTTCTTTTGTGGGTGACCTCGGAGTGACGTTATACACATATTTCCCAAGCCCCATGATGATATGTTAAGCCGTTCTGGATTTAAGTACATTTAAATGTGATAGGCTTTGCCCACTTTAAGTTTTGGCATCCCTAAGCGCCGGTGAAATGAAATTTTAACTTTTTTTCAATAATTTTTTAGATTTACACTCCACAGAAGTCAGCTGCATTGGTTTGGTTCCGATCGGTTGAAAAACCAAGGACTAGTTCGCGAAAGTAGGTTTTTTACCTCATCAGCGATTACTCAGGAACCGTTCGATCGACAGAAGTGGTTCTAGAGGCAAAGTTGCTCAAAATGAAGAGAGCTATCATATAATTTCATTAGTTTGGGTATATGTCAAATGTCACGTGATACACAGTTGTTTTTGCACTCCAAAAGCGTTAATACGCCCCCCGGTGGCCGAATAAGTTCATATTTCTTACAGACCTTCAAGACCATGAGACGAATAAGCCCAGTCAGTGTCGTTTTGATCAGCCTTTGTTAACCCGGTGCAATGAGTGCTCAAAATTCATCGGCCGATGGCGGCCATGTTTTTTGAGATACACCAATGTCCTTTTTGATAGTCATGGGACATGACACAAAGACACACCATACCAAATAATAAGTCAATCGGGGAAACTGTTGCCTAGTTATAGTCATTTTTGAGTTGATTCCTATTATAGCGCCACCTAGTGGCGGATCGCCGCTTATTTTTTTATGTGACCTCGGACTGAGCGTGTACGTATACGTACCAAGCCCCATGATGATATCTCAAACAGAAGACGAGTTATGACCATTTTAACTAAATATGCCACTTCCGGTTTGGACGTTTTAGCGCCACCTAGCGGCCGTGAATGGAAAATTCAACTTTTTTTCAATAACTATTTACATTCACACTCCACAGAATCCATCAGCGTTGGTTTGGTTCCAATAGGGCAAAAATCCAGGGACTAGTTCATTTTTTTTTTTTTTCATAAAATGCTAATTAGCGAAAAATCTATAATGACGGAAATGAAATCGGAGATATACGTTTTTTTAGTTTGGAGCCAGTGATTACACTGATGTAAGACACTTGGGTGTGCGACAAACGGTTGAGAAGTAACAAGTGCAAACGCGTTTGTCATCGCTGTAGCGCCACCTATAGGTCGATTTGGCTGGTTCCGAGTATCTGAGTAGCGACAAGGACTACTACCATCTGACCAAGTCACAGCTCTGTCGGTCTTACGGTTTGGGCTGCAGCATCACTTTTATGGCAGAATAATAATAAGAAGAAATATAACTGCAAGCAGTAATCATCGGGTTCGAGCAGTGCAAGGGGACTAAGGTCGACTGAATTCGCTGACTATGGTCAGGAATCGCACCATAAGACATCCGCAACAGATGACACTTACCCATAACCAGAAAAATGAAAGAAATGGTCAGCAACGGTTAATACAGACCACGCATGCTTACAGTCATATGCAAAAACAGGTGTAAACCGATAAAACGTAAGGGACGAGTGCATTGAACCAATTCCCATGTCTCTACTATGTTCTGTTCCAGAGATATAGGTCTAGCTTAATGGCTGCTAAGTTAACCTGTTTAGTTGCTATGGATGTGGCATGGCACCTGCCATACATTATGATAGACGCGTATAAAAAAATTAAGGCTTAAGGCCAGGAGCATCTTATATAGATACATTGATTCTTATTCATAATATTCTAGAGTGCCGTGCCATTTAAATGGTGCTTATTTTGTAAACACATACCTCACATAATACAGTATATCCCATTTTGATGTTTGGGTGTTGTATATATATATATATATATATATCAACACAGCATCATAAAAGCAGCCAGACATGTGCTATATTTATAGATGTGTAAATAAGGAGCAACGTTAAATGTGTAATACATTATATTTCTAACACTGTCTTCCTGTGAGACACGTTTCATTCAACACACATGCACAGTCTCAATCACACACGATACACAGAACTATACAGTACATGCACACTCTTATTATACACAGAGACATAATATCCATAAATACACACTCACACACACATACACACAAACAAAAAAACACAGAATATGAAATACATGCACACGTATGCACATATAATACACACTGCAGTGCACAAGACTGCAAGGCGTTACAGTGGACAGTGAACACAGCCGCAAAAATATTTTTTCAAAGCTTCATGCATTGTGATCTGCTGACTCTAAAAAATCCATTTGAATGAATGATATTTCACCTTTTTGACTGTTATGAAGGCATGCCTCTTCCGATGACCTTCACATTTTGCATGCTTGTTTAGTGTCATAATATGTATAATAGTACTTAATGGCAAGTCAGTTGGATTATTCATCAAGGAGCAGCGAGCTTTCAGTTAGACTTTTGAGGTTAATATAATAAAGGACCTTGTTATGGCCACACAAATGAAAAAGTTCAACATGTCTTTGATAATTATTTATCTAGAGTGTCCAGAGATTTGTTTTGTGGTGGAAATTTGGAAATTGCTTGAAAGACCTAAAATAAGTATGCAAATGTACGTCTTTAACATCATCACCGATAACTTGCGAACTGTTTGAATGACATCAATGGATCAAGAGGCAAAGTTGTTCAGAATGAGGAGAACTATCATAAGATATCATTAGTTTGTGTAAATTAAAAATGTCACGTGATACATAATTGTTTAAGCAATGAAATATGCATCAATTTTACCATTTTTACTGTTATAGCGCCACCTAGTGTCCAAACGCCACGTTCTTTTGTGGGTGACCTCGGAGTGACGTTATACACATATTTCCCAAGCCCCATGATGATATGTTAAGCCGTTCTGGATTTAAGGCCATTTAAATGTGATAGGCTTTGCCCATTTTAAGTTTTGGCATCCCTAAGCGCCGGTGAAAAGAAATTTTAACTTTTTTTCAATCACTTTTTAGATTCGCACTCCACAGAAGTCAGCTGCATTGGTTTGGTTCCGATCGGTTGAAAAACCAAGGACTAGTTCGCGAAAGTAGGTTTTTGACCTCATCAGCGATTACTCAGGAACCGTTCGATCGCCAGAAGTGGTTCTAGAGGCAAAGTTGCTCAAAATGAAGAGAGCTATTATATAATTTCATTAGTTTGGGTATATGTCAAATGTCACGTGATACACAGTTGTTTATACACTCCAAAAGCATTATTACGCCCCCCGGTGGCCAAATAAGTTCATGTTTCTTATAGACCTTCAGGACCATGAGACGAATAAGCCCAGTGAGTGTCGTTTCGATCAGCCTTTGTTAACCAGGTGCAATGAGTGCTCAAACTTCATCGGCCGATGGCGGCCATGTTTTTTGAGATACGCCAATGTCCTTTTTGATAGTCATGGGACATGACACAAAGACACACCATACCAAATAATAAGTCAATCGGGCAAACCGTTGCCTAGTTATAGCCATTTTTGAGTTGATTCCAATTATAGCGCCACCTGGTGGCGGATCGCCGCTTTTTTTTTTATGTGACATCGGACTAAGCGTCTACGTATACGTACCAAGCCCCATGATGATATCTCAAACAGTTGACGAGTTATGACCATTTTAACTAAATATGCCACTTCCGGTTTGGACGTTTTAGCGCCACCTAGCGGCCGTGAATGGAAAATTCAACTTTTTTTCAATAACTATTTATATTCACACTCCACAGAATTCATCAGCGTTGGTTTGGTTCCGTTAGGTCAAAAATCCAGGGACTAGTTCATTTTTTTTTTTTTTGCACAAAATGCAAATTAGCGGAAAAATTTGCATACCGGAAATGAAATCGGAGATATACGTTATTTAGGTTTTGAGCCAATGATTACACTGATGTAAAACACTTGGGTGTGCAACAAACGGTTTAGGAGTATCGATCAAAAACGCGCTTCTTCTCGCTGTAGCGCCACCTATGGGTCGATTTGGCTGGTTCCGTGTATCTGAGTAGCGACAAGGACTACTACCATCTGACCAAGCCTCAGCTCTGTCGGCTTTACGGTTTGGGCTGCACGATCAGTTTTAGGGCAGAATAATAATAAGAATAAAACTAACAAATACAATAGGTTTCTTGCCCTACGGGCTCGAACCCTAATAAAACTAACAAATATAGCTGCAAGCAGCAATCATCGGGTTCGAGCAGTATAAGAGGACTAATGTCGACTGCCTTTGCCAACTACGCTAAGGAATCCCACCATAACACATCCACAACGGATGACACTCTCCCACATCAAGCAAAATCACAGAAACGGTCAGCAAAGGTTAATACAGACCACGCATGCTAGCACTCATATGCAAAAACAGGTGTAAACCGTTAATACCTACGGGACGAGTGAAATTAACCAATTCTCATGTCTCTACGATGTTCTGTTGCTGAGATATATAACTTGCTATACGGTTGTTAAGCTAACTTGTTTGGTTATAAAAAAATTCCCTGCATCATATCTATGTACTGTTTGTGCTGCTGTAACATCCTCACATTGACTTTTAATATAATAGTACAACAAGTTAATATGGCAAATATCTTCCTTACCAGAAAAACTGTATTGTTTTAAAAGCAAAACATCAAGTTAATTACATGATAAATTCAGAAACTCCTATGAATCATGCTCATTGCACATCAAGTAGCTTTCGTATGATCGAAGCCTATTTTACTATAGTACTCAATGACAAGTCATTTGGATTATTCATCAAGGAGCAGCGAGCTTTCAGGTAGACTTTTGAGGTTAATATAATAAAGGACCCTGTTATAGTCGCGTAAATGAAAAAGTTCAACATGTCTTTGATAATTATTTATCTAGAGAGTCCAGAGAATTGCACTGTGGAGGAAATTTAGAAATTGCTTGAAAGACCTCAAATTAGTATGCAAAAGTACGTCTTTAACATCATCACAGATAACTCGCGAACCGTTTGATTGACATCAATGCATCAAGAGGCTAAGCTGTTCAGAATGAGGAGAACTATCATATGATATAAATAGTTTGGGTATATGTCAAATGTCACGTGATACACGGTTGTTTATGCACTCCAAAAGCGTTATTACGCCCCCCGGTGGCCGAATAAGTTCATGTTTCATACAGACCTTCAGGACCATGAGACAAATAAGCCCAGTGAGTGTTGTTTCGATCAGCCTTTGTTAACCCGGTCTAATGAGCGCTCAAACTTCATTGGCCAATGGTGGCCATGTTTTTTGAGATACGTCAATGTCCTCTTTGACAGTCATAGGACATGACACAAAGACACACCATATCAAATAATAAGTCATTCGGGCAAACTGTTGCGTAGTTATAGCCATTTTCTAGTTCATTCAAATTATAGCGCCACCTAGTGGCCAAACACCGCACCTTTTTTATTGTGACCCCGGATTGAGGTCTACACATATGTTCCAAGCCCATGGAGATATCTCAAACTGTTGACGAGTTATGACCATTTTAACTAAATATGCACTTCGGTTCGGACGTTTTAGCGCCACCTAGTCGGCGTGAATACAAAATTCAACTTTTTTGATAATATCATATTCACACTCCATAGAATACACCAGTGTTG